>JAULAV010008459.1:0-45113 GCA_030789695.1 Scilla litardierei
TTTAATAAAAAGATACATATCTTCCAGAAAATGTAGAAAAATAGCCCCAAGCTCAGAAAAATTGACAAAAATATCTGTTGGAACCGAGACATCGCCATCTTCCACTGAATAATAAGAAAAGGAAAAATTAGGTTATAAATTCATATCATTTAATATAAAGAATCAAATCACGCAGAAAATGTGGAAAATAGATCAGAGCTCAGAATAATGCAAAATAATGTCCATTGGAACCGAGAAATCGCAATATTCCACTAAAAAGAGAGAAGACAAAATTAGGCCAAAAATCATATTATTTAATAATAAGACTCATATCTTCCAGAAATATAGAAAAAAGCCCAAAATTATGATAAATCTGCAAAAAATATATGTTGGAATCGGGAGATCGCCATAATCAACTGAAAAATACGAGAAGACAAAATTAGGCTGCAGAAATCTTGTCATTTAATAAAGAGATCCATATCTTTAATAAAATGCAAAATATAGCCTGGGCTGATCAGAAAAATCCGCAAAAATGTCTGTTGGAACTGGGAGATCGCCATCTTCAACTGAAAAATAAAAGAAGAAAAAATTAGGATATAAAAATCATATCATTTAATATAAAGTTCTTATCTTCCAGAAAGAGTAAAAAATAGCACTGAGCTCAGCAAAATCCGCAAAAATGTCCGTTTGAACTAGGAGATCGTCATCTTTAACTAAAAATACTGGAAGAAAAATTCGGTCAAAAAATCATATCATTTAATAAAAAGATCGATAACTTCCTGAAAATGTAGAAAAATAGCCCTGTGTTCAGAAAAATCGACAAAAATGTCCGTTGAAATCGGAAGATCGCCATCTTCAACTGAATAATAAGTGAAGACAAAATTAGGATATAAAAATCATATCATTTAATAGAAAAATTCATGTCAAACATAAAATGTAGAAAATAGCTAGGAGCTCAGAAAAATTGGAAAGAATGTCCATTGGAACCGAGAGATCGCCATCTTGAACTGAAAAATAAAAAAAGAGAAAATTAGGCCAAAAATCATATCATTTAATAAAAAGATACATATATGACTTAAAATGTAGAAAATAGCACCGAGCTCAGAAAAATCTGCACAAATGTCTGTTGGAACCAGGAGATCACAATATTTAACTGAAAAAGAGAAGACATAATTAGGCCAAAAATCATATAATTTAATAAAAAGATTCTTATCTTCAAGAAAATGTAGAAAAAAGCCCAAAGCTATAAAAAATCCGCAAAAATGTCCGTTGGAACCGGGAGATTGCCATATTCAACTGAAAAAATATGAGAAGACAAAATTAGGCTACAAAAATCTTGTCATTTAATAAAGAGATCCATATCTTTAATAAAATGTTGAAAATAGCCTGGAGCTCAGAATAATCCGCAAAAATATCCGTTGGAACAGGGAGATCTCCATCTTCAATTGAAAAATAAGGAAGAAAAAATTAGGATATAAAAATCATTTCATTTAACATAAAGATTCTTATCTTCAGAAAGTGTACAAAATAGCCTCGATCTCAAAAAAAATCCGCAAAAAATGTCTGTTGGAACCGAAAGATCGCCATCTTCAACCGAAATATAAGAGAATGCAAAATTCTGCCAAAATATCATATCATTTAATGAAATGAAACATTTCTTCCAAAAAAGTGGAAAATATCCTGGAGCTTAGAAAAATCTGCAAAAATGTCCGTTGGAACCGTGAGATCGCCATCTTTAATCGAAATATAAGAGAACACAAAATTAGGCCAAAATATCATATCAATTAATAAAATGATGCATATTTTTCAAAAAAAGTGGAAAATAGCCAGGAGCTCAGAAAAATATGCAAAAAATGTTCGTTGGAACCGGGAGATCGTCATCTTGAACTGGAATATAAAAGAAGACTCAATTAGGTGAAAAATCATAACATTTAATAAAAAGATCGCTATCTTCAACTGGAAAATAAGAGAATACAAATTTAGGCTACAAAAATCATAGGAATTAATAAAAAGATCCGAATGTTTCATAAAATGTAGAAAATAGCACCAAGCTCAAAATGATATATAAAAATCTTATCAGTTGAAGATGGCGATATTCCGATTACAACGGACATTTTTATAGATGAAGATGGCGATTTCCCGGTTTCGAATTTTTTCTTCTTTTATATTTCAGTTGAAATGGCGATTTCCTAGTTTCAACGGCCATTTTTGGCCTAATTTTTTCTTCTCTGATATCATTTGATAAAACGATGCATATCTTCGTGAAAATGTGAAAAATAGCATGGAGCTCAGAAAAATCCGCAAAAATATCTACTGGAACCGAGAGATCACCATCTTCAACCGAAATATAAGCGAAGACAAAATAAAGGCAAAAAATTATATCATTTAATAAAAATACCGCCATCATCAATTGGAAAATAAGAGAAGACAAAATTAGGCAAGAAAAATCATATCAATTAATATTAAGATCCTTATCTTCCAAAAATATAGAAAATAACACCGACCTCAGAAAAGCACGCAAAAATTTCCTTTGGAAATGGGAGATCGCCATCTTTAACTGAAAACTAAGAGAAGACAAAATTAGGCTATAAAAATCATATCATTTAATAAAAAGATCCATATCTTACGAAAACAATGGAGAAAATAGCGGAGAGCTCAAAAAAATCCACACAAATGTCCGTTGGAACCGAGAGACCGACATCTTTATCTGAAAGATAAGAGAAGACGAATTTAGGCCATAAAATCATATCATTTGATAAAAAGATCCATATCTTACAGAAAATGTTGAAAATAGCCCGAAGCTCAGAAAATTCCGCAAAAATTTCCGTTGGAACCAGAGATGGCCATATTCAACTGAAAAATAAGAGAAGAAAAACTTAGTCTATAAAATTCCTATCATGTAATGAAAAGATCCAAATCTTCAAAAAATTGTGGAAAATAGTTTCGAGTTTAGAAAGATCCGCAAAAATGGCCGTTGGAACATTGAGATCGACATCTCAACTTAAAAAATCAGAGAAGACAAAATTTGGCTATAAAAATCATATCATTTAATATAAAGATTCATATCTTTCAGATAATTTAAAAAATAGCTCGGAGCTCAGAAAAATCTGCAAAAATGTCAGTTGGAACCAGGAGATCGTCATCTTCAATGAAAAAAATAAGAGAAGACAAAATTAGGCCTAAAATCATATCATTTAATAAAAAGATATATAACTTTCTCAAAAATGTAGAAAAAAGTTCTGAGCTCAGAAAAAGCTGCAAAAAATCCGTTAGAACCGGAAAATCGCCATCTTCAACTGAAAAATAAGAGAAGACAAAATTAGGCTATAAAACATATCACTTAATATAAAAATCCATATCTTCCAGAAAATTTAGAAATAGCCTGGATCTTAAAAAATCTGCGCAAAAGTCCGTCGGAAATGGGAGATCACCATCTTCAACTGAAATAAAGAGAAGACAAAATTAGGTCAAAAATCATATCATTTAATAAAATGATCCATAACTTCCAGAAAAGTGGAAAAATAGACCCAAGCTCAGAAAATAGTTTCGTGTTTAGAAAAATTCGCAAAAATGGCCGTTGGAACCAGGATATCGACATCTTCAACTGAAAAAAACAGAGAAGACAAAATTAGGCCTAAAAATCATATCATTTAATAAAAGGTCCATATCTTCCAGAAAATGTAAAAATAGCCTCTAGGTCAAAAAATACGCAAAAATCAGCATTGGAACTGTGAGAACGCCATCTTCAACTGAAAAAATAAGAGAAGACAACATTAAGCCAAAAACTCATATCATCTAATAAAATGATCCATATCTTCCATAAAATAAAGAAAAATAGATCCAAGCAAACAAAAATCAGTAAAAATGTCCGCTGGAACCGGTAAATCCTAATATTCAACTGAAAAAATAAGAGAAGAAAAATGTGGGATATAAAAATCATATCATTTAATAAAAAATTAATATCTGCAATAAAATGTAGAAAATAGCACCAAACTTCGAAAAATCTAAAAAAATTTCCGTTGGAACCGGGAGATCGCCATCTACAACTGATAAATAAGAGTAGACAAAATTATCATTTAATATAAAGACTCATATCTTACGAAAAAGAAGAACATATCCCGGAAATCAGAAAAATCCGCAAAAATGTTCGTCGGAACCGAGAGATCGACATCTTCTTCTGAAAAATAGAGAAGTCAATATTAGGCCAAAAATCATATCATTTCATAAAAAGATCCATATCTTTCAGAAAATGTAGAACAACAGACTCAAGCTAAGAAAAATCCACAAAAATTTCCATTGGAATCGAAAGATCGTCATTTTCAACGTAAAAAACAAGAGAAGACAAATATAGACTATAAAAATCATATCATTTTTAAAAATGCATAAAATAGCACCAAGCTTATAAAAATCTGCAAAAATAAACGTTGGAATATGGAGATCGTCATCTTCAACTGAAAAATAAGAGAAGACAAAATTAGGTCAAAATCATATCATTTAATAAAAATATACATATCTTCCAAAAATTTAGAAAATAGTCACGAAGTCAGAATAATATGCCAAACGTATGTTAGAAACGGAGATTGTAATTTTCAACTGAAAAATAAAAGAAGACAAATCCGGCCAAAAAATCATACCATTTAATAAAAAAATCCATAACTTTTTGAAAATGTAGAAAAATAGCCCCGAGCACAGAAACATCCGTAAAATTATCCCTTGGAACCGGGAGATCGCCATCTTCATCTAAAAAATAAGAGATGAAAAATTATGTTATAAAAATCATATCATTTAATATAAAGATCCATATTATAAAAAATATAGAAAATAGCCCGGAGCTCAAAAAAATCCGTGCAAATGTCCATTGGAACCAAGAGATTGCCATCTTCAAATTAACAAGAGAAGACAGAATTACGCCAAAAAATAATATCATTTCATAAAAAGATACATGATTTCCAGAAAATCAAGAAAAATCAGCCAAAATGTCTGTTGAAACCGAGAGATCGCCATCTTCAACTGAAAAAATAAGAGAATACAAACGTAGACTATAAAAATCATATTATTTAATAAAAGGTTCTATACCTTCCATAAAATGTAGAAAAGCACCGAGCTTAAAAATACGCAAAAATATCAGTTGGAACCGGAAGATCGCCATCTTCAACTGAAAAATAGGAGAAGAAAACTTTAAGATATAAAAATCATATCCTTTAATAAAAAGATCCATAACTCTCCAATATATATATATAATAGCCCGAAGCTCAGAAAAATCCGCAAAACAGTTCGTTTAAATCGGGAGATTGTCATCTCCATCTGAAAATAATAAGAGAAAAAACATTTGGTCAAAAATCATATCATTTAATAAAAAGATCCATACTTCCCGAAAATGTAGAAAAATAGCCCCAAGCTCAGAAAAAATCAACAAAAATGTCTGTTGGAACCGCTTGATGCCATCTTCTACTGAATAATAAGAAAAGACAAATTTAGGTTATAAAAATCATATCATTAAATATAAAGATCCAAATCATACAGAAAATATAGAAAATAGATTAGAGCTCAGAAAAATGCGAAAAAATGTCCATTGGAACCGGGAGATCACCATCTTCAACGGAAAAATAAAAGAAAACAAAATTAGGCCAAAAATCATATCATTTAATAAAAAGATACATATCTTCCAGAAAATGTAGAAAAATAGCCCCAAGCTCAGAAAAATTGACAAAAATATCTGTTGGAACCGAGAGATCGCCATCTTCCACTGAATAATAAGAAAAGACAAAATTAGGTTATAAAATCATATCATTTAATATAAAGAATCAAATCACGCAGAAAATGTGGAAAATAGATCAGAGCTCATAAAAATGCAAAAAATGTCCATTGGAACCGAGAAATCGCAATATTCAACTAAAAAGATAGAAGACAAAATTAGGCCAAAAATCATATTATTTAATAATAAGACTCATATCTTCCAGAAATAGAGAAAAAAAGCCCAAAATTATGAAAAATCTGCAAAATATATATGTTGGAACCGGGAGATCGCCATAATCAACTGGAAAATACGAGAAGACAAAATTAGGCTACAGAAATCTTGTCATTTAATAAAGAGATCCATATCTTTAATAAAATGTAGAATATAGCCTGGGCTGATCAGAAAAATCCGCAAAAATGTCTGTTGGAACTGGGAGACCGCCATCTTCAACTGAAAAATAAAATAAGAAAAAATTAGGATATAAAAATCATATCATTTATTATAAAGTTTCTTATCTTTCAGAAAGAGTAAAAAATAGCACCGAGCTCAGCAAAATCCGCAAAAATGTCCATTTGAATTGGGAGATCGTCATCTTTAACTAAAAAATACTGGAAGAAAAAATTCGGTCAAAAAATCATATCATTTAATAAAAAGATCGATAACTTCCTGAAAATGTAGAAAAATAGCACTGTGTTCAGAAAAATCGACAAAAATGTCCGTTGAAATCGGAAGATCGCCATCTTCAACTGAATAATAAGTGAAGACAAAAGTAGGATATAAAAATCATATCATTTAATAGAAAAATTCATGTCAAACATAAAATGGAGAAAATAGCTAGGAGCTCAGAAAAATTAGAAAGAATGTCCATTGGAACCGAGAGATCGCCATCTTCAAATGAAAAATAAAAGAAGACAAAATTAGGCCAAAAATCATATCATTTAATAAAAAGATACATAAATGACTTAAAATGTAGAAAATAGCACCGAGCTCAGAAAAATCTGCACAAATGTCCGTTGGAACCAGGAGATCACAATATTTAACTGAAAAAAGAGAAGACATAATTAGGCCAAAAATCATATAATTTAATAAAAAGATTCTTATCTTCAAGAAAATGTAGAAAAAAGCCCAAAGCTATAAAAAATCCGCAAAAATGTCCGTTGGAACCGGGAGATTGCCATATTCAACTGAAAAAATATGAGAAGACAAAATTAGGCTACAAAAATCTTGTCATTTAATAAAGAGATCCATATCTTTAATAAAATGTTGAAAATAGCCTGGAGCTCAGAATAATCCGCAAAAATATCCGTTGGAACAGGGAGATCTCCATCTTCAATTGGAAAATAAGGAAGAAACAATTAGGATATAAAAATCATTTCATTTAACATAAAGATTCTTATCTTCAGAAAGTGTACAAAATAGCCTCGATCTCAAAACAATCCGCAAAAAATGTCTGTTGGAACCGAAAGATCGCCATCTTCAACCGTTGGAACATTTAATGAAAGATCGCCATCTTCAACCGAAATATAAGAGAATGCAAAATTCAGAAAGTGCCAAAATATCATATCATTTAATCAACCGAAAATGAAACATTTCTTCATTTAATGAAATGAAACATTTCTTCCAAAAAAGTGGAAAATATCCTGGAGCTTAGAAAAATCTGCAAAAATGTCCGTTGGAACCGAGAGATCGCCATCTTTAATCGAAATATAAGAGAACACAAAATTAGGCCAAAATATCATATTAATTAATAAAATGATGCATATTTTTCAAAAAAATGGAAAATAGCCAGTAGCTCAGAAAAATATGCAAAAATGTTCATTGGAACCGGGGAGATCGTCATCTTGAACTGGAATATAAAAGAAGACTCAATTAGGCGAAAAATCATATCATTTAATAAAAAGATCGCTATCTTTAACTGGAAAATAAGAGAATACAAATTTAGGCTATAAAAATCATAGGAATTAATAAAAAGATCCGAATGTTTTATAAAATGTAGAAAATAGCACAAGCTCAAAAATGATATATAAAAATCTTATCAGTTGAAGATGGCGATATTCCGATTACAATAGACATTTTTATAGATGAAGATGGCGATTTCCTGGTTTCGAATTTTTTCTTCTTTTATATTTCAGTTGAAATGGTGATTTCCTAGTTTCAACGGCCATTTTTGGCCTAATTTTTTCTTCTCTGATATCATTTGATAAAACGATGCATATCTTCGTGAAAATGTGAAAAATAGCATGGAGCTCAGAAAAATCCGCAAAAATATCTACTGGAACCGAGAGATCACCATCTTCAACCGAAATATAAGCGAAGACAAAATAAAGGCAAAAAATTATATCATTTAATAAAAATACCGCCATCATCAATTGGAAAATAAGAGAAGACAAAATTAGGCAAGAAAAATCATATCAATTAATATTAAGATCCTTATCTTCCAAAAATATAGAAAATAGCACCGACCTCAGAAAAGCACGCAAAAATTTCCGTTGGAAATGGGAGATCGCCATCTTTAACTGAAAACTAAGAGAAGACAAAATTAGGCTATAAAAATCATATCATTTAATAAAAAGATCCATATCTTACGAAAAATGGAGAAAATAGCAGAGAGCTCAAAAAATCCACAAAAATGTCCGTTGGAACCGAGAGACCGACATCTTTATCTGAAAAATAAGAGAAGACGAATTTAGGCCATAAAATCATATCATTTGATAAAAAGATCCATATCTTACAGAAAATGTTGAAAATAGCCCGAAGCTCAGAAAATTCCGCAAAAATTTCTGTTGGAACCAGAGATGGCCATATTCAACTGAAAAATAAGAGAAGAAAAACTTAGTCTATAAAATTCCTATCATGTAATGAAAAGATCCAAATCTTCAAAAAATTGTGGAAAATAGTTTCGAGTTTAGAAAGATCCGCAAAAATGGCCGTTGGAACATTGAGATCGACATCTCAACTTAAAAAATCAGAGAAGACAAAATTTGGCTATAAAAATCATATCATTTAATATAAAGATTCATATCTTTCAGAAAATTTAAAAAATAGCTTGGAGCTCAGAAAAATCTGCAAAAATGTCAGTTGGAACCATGAGATTGTCATCTTCAATGAAAAAAAATAAGAGAAGACAAAATTAGGCCTAAAATCATATCATTTAATAAAAAGATATATAACTTTCTCAAAATGTAGAAAAAAGTGCTGAGCTCAGAAAAAGCCGCAAAAAATCCGTTAGAACCGGAAAATCGCCATCTTCAACTGAAAAATAAGGGAAGACAAAATTAGGCTATAAAAACATATCACTTAATATAAAAATCCATATCTTCCAGAAAATTTAGAAAATAGCCTGGATCTTAAAAAATCTGCGCAAAAGTCCGTCGGAAATGGGAGATCACCATCTGCAACTGAAATAAAGAGAAGACAAAATTAGGTCAAAAAATCATATCATTTAATAAAATGATCCATAACTTCCAAAAAAGTGGAAAAATAGACCCAAGATCAGAGTAAAACTATCCGTTGGAAGCGAGAGGACGACATCTTCAAGTGAAAAATAAGAGTATACAAAATTAGGCTAAAAATCATATCATTTAATAAAAGAGCCATATCTTCAATAAAATGTAGAAAAAGCTCCAAGCTCAAAAAATCCACAAAAATGTCCTATAGAACCGTGAGATCGCCATTTTCATCCATAAAATAAGAGTAGACAAAATTAGACTATAAAAATCATTTCATTTATTCTAAAGATATATATCTTACAGAAAATGTAGAAAATAGCCTCAAAGTCAAAAAAATCGGCAAAAATCTACGTTGGATCTGTGAGAACGCCATCTTCAATTGAAAAATAAGAGAAGACAACATTTGGCCAAAAAAATAATATCATTTGATAAAATGATCGATATCTACCATAAAAGGAAGAAAAATAGCACCAAGCTAGCAAAAATCAGTAAAAATGTCCACTGGAACTGGTAGATTGCAATATTCAACTGAAAAAACAAAAGGAAAAAACGTAGGATATAAAAATCATATTGTTGTGAATGGATATGAACCAGAGTTGGTTAGGATTGTGGGTATCTTATAGATACGCCCATATCTATGTATCTTATCTTGTAACTCTCCTATCCTGCTTATAAATAAAGGGCTGGAGGTTCCTCCCCCAGTAGTTGATTCATAACACGTTATCAACACGAGCCTCTAAAATTTGTCCACAAAATTTTTCGATCATTGCGAAGGTGAAGGGAGACGGAAGATCCACACGCGTGGTGCAAGGCTTCCTCAATCGAGTGTCGTCCTCCACGTAGGCTTCGTTCAACCGTCACTATATCCGGAGGACGGATATAAAGGTAAAACCCGCTAAAAGGATGTTTTTATCATACGTATGATTGATCTGCCCATAGATCTCGCAAGATCGATATGGGATTTGCTAATCGCCTATATCGACAAACTTGTTTTATCGAAAATCATATAGGGTTCTTCTACCCTAACCCATGCCCGATGGCACTCCCCCCACCCCGCTCGCCGCACCCCCCCAAAGGGGGCCGGCCGTACACTCTCGTCGCACCCCCTGGAGGGGGCCGGCCATACACGCTCGCCGCACCCCTCCGAAGGGGGTCAGCCGTACACGCTTGTCACACCCCCCCGAAGGGGGCCGACTGTACACGATCTCCGCACCGCCTCGACGACGCCGTTCCACACCTTGATCGTCGAAGCCCCCCCCGAAGGGGGGCGGCGTTTGTTCTGCGCCTTGATCGCCAGAGCCCCCCGGAAGGGGGGCGTCGTCTGTTCCGTGCCTTAATCGCCGGAGCCCCCCTGAAGGGAGGCTGCGTTGTTCGATGCCTCGATCGTCGGAGCCCCCCCGAAGGGCGACAGTGCTGTGTCTGTGCCCCAATCGCATGGCCCCCCTGAAGGGGGCGACGCCGATTTACACCCCGGTCGCCTGCCCCCGGAGGGAGGAGACGTCGCTGTAAACTTCCCCCTCCCCTTCAAAGGAGGGGGCGGTTTTCCCTTGTCGCTGCCCAGCGGTAGTACAATGAGGGGCGGCGACGGCTAACCCTAGTCGTCGCCCCTCAACCCTAGAATGGGGCCGAAGCCCATTTTCGAAAAAAATTCCAGACTGTGGGCATGAACCCCGCAGCAACTCTGCGGGCTTGAGGCCCGTAGACTACTTTTTCGAAAAAAAACAGGTTGAGACTGTGGGCTTGAAGCCTGCAGCCACTCTGCGGGCTTCAGGCCTGCAGACCATATTTTCGGGGAAAATTTTTTTGGGGAAGGGACAAATTAAAATTAAAGGGGCTAAAAATAAGCTTTAAAAGGCTTATTATGATCAAAAATGGAATTTCGGAGACCTAAAAATTCATGTAAAAACAGGGAAATTTTGGGGATAAATTTAAAAAGGAAAACGTCTTCCTTTTACGAAGAACATGTTTAATTGTTGGGCTCCTTTTCAATTCTTTGAATAAACCCAAATTTGCACAACCCTTGCATTAAATGATTTTTTCTGTAAAATCATTAATACATGCTTTGCATTAGTGGCTTATTCTGTGGATATTTTATGCGTGGTTGTGCATTATATTTAAACTTAATAATTAGGAAGATCATGCGACCGCTCTGCCGTTAGTCAGCTAACCTATATGTCGTTGTCCAGTGGTCCAATAATTATTAAGTAATTAAATTGTTTATCCCTCTCTGCAAATATAAATGCATGTAATACCTGTGAAGAAAATGTCTGATGAAAATGTTTGATGAGCACAAAATTTCTGCATGGATGGCTAATTGCGATTTTTGGATCGGCTGTTTAAGTCCCACATTTTATTTTCCTGCACTTTTCTTTTACTTTTGAGAGAAATTATAGTGATGAAATTATGTAAATGTCCAAGACCGAAGACCATTTTCCATGGAGACGGAGGCCACAATGGAAGCTGAAGATCTTATATGGGACCCACGGGGTTTCCAAAGTTGAAATTTCTTTTCGAAGCTTTCACTTGTGTAATATGGACTGTAATATGACTTTGGACGCTTATTTATGTGGGACTCGGCCGATCCACGCATTAGCCCTTCATATTAAAATTACCTCCGCATGAAAATGTTTATGTTTAAATTATTAATTCATGCATATTTGTGCTATGCTAGATAAAATGGCTAAAATTGCAAGTGTCGATTTCGAAGTACTGGATGCATCAGAAAGAAACTATCTGAGCTGGCAGCTCGATGTGAAGTTTCATCTGTGGGCAAAGTCCCTCATTTCTGCTGTGACTAATAATGAAAATGTAAGCGATATAGAAAAGGCGCAATCTATTATCTATATTCGCCACCATGTGGACAAGACCCTTAAGGCTGAATAACTTACGGTCGAAGATCCATTTAAGATGTGGATTTGCCCTTGAAGATATGTATAAACATCTTAAATATGTTATACTGTGGGAGAACCTGAGACTACAGGACTTTAAGTCCATATCTGAGTACAACTCAGACCTTTTTAGCATCACCTCACGCCTGAAGTTGTGTGGTGAAAAGTCTCAGAAGATCGCATGCTGAAAAAGACGTGCACGTCTTTCCATGAGAAAGATGCGATACTTATGCAGCAATACCATGAACGAAAGTTCACCAAGTATTCTGAGCTGCTGTCTTGTTTACTCACGACTAAACAAAACAGAGAGCTTCTTCTCGCCACTCACAACATGCGCCCCCTGGCACTGCCCCCTCCCAGAAGCTCATAATGCTCTTCTTCTCGAAAGAAGCGAGAGAATAAACGAAAAGAAAGACCACAGAAAGGGGGACAGAACAAAAGGGCTAGGGGCCAAGTCCAGCAGCGAAGAAATGAAAGTAAGTGGAAGTTCATCTAGTGCAGAAATGACAACAATAGAAATGATGCACCCACCCAAAAGGGAATGGAAAGACCAGTGCCATAGCTGTGGCATGAAAGGCCACTGGTCCAGAGTGCCGAATTCCACAGCATCTCCCGAATTTGTATAAAAAAACAAGAAATATAAACCTGAAACAAACCTGATGACCTCTGATGCTCCAGTCAAGTTTACAGCTGACAACTTCGAACATGATAACATGCATGATTAGCCTTCTATTTTTATCTTAACAAACTGTTTAGAACATTTCATGTTATGAGAGCTTTCATATTATGTAATTTGATTTTGAATGAAAATGTTTTCTCTGAAAATGTGCATATATAATTCATCTCTTAATAGATGAACTGCACTCATGACTAATTAGTAGACAATAAACACATACGATCTTTTCAATACTAATCCCAACATCATAGCCATATGAAGATCCAGGAAACGCAACACTGTTGCCCCCCAAATGACACAGAAACAAAAATAAAGGATGCACTAATCTCTCCGAATTCCAAAAGAAACTTTCTAAGTTTCAAGGACATCTGTTTCAATGGATTCCATTTGGAAACCGCAAATGTAAATGAAAAACAAATTACTGTATGTAACGTCTCAAGAAAAAGGAGTAAAATCCATACTTGAAGGTTTTGAGGGCCTTACATGTCTCTACAATACAAAGATTCGGAGAAAGGAAGCGGAATTAAACGGAGCACCTGAAATGCCCGACATCAGCCAAGTTTTTACTCTGGCATGATAGACTTGGCCACCCTGGATCAGTGATGGTGCACCACATCCTATTTTATGGGTATGACTTAAAGAACCAAAATATTCTTCAGAAGGGAGAATTCCCTCGCATCCCCATCTCTACAAAAAGTTGAAAAAGAATCTCCACGTTTCCTCAAAAAGAATATAAGGAGATAGATGTGGACAAATTCCACCCCCTAGTGGGCTATTTTGGTACTTTATTGTACCGATAAAAGAATCCTCAGAATATTCGTATGTGTGTCTACTACAGACCCGCAACTTAGGTTTTCCAAAGCTATTGGCACAAAAATAAAAATGTTGCGGGCACATTTCCCAGACAATCCAATATAGAAAATAAGTCGGGTTAATGTTGGAAAATATACCTCCGGTCATTTCAAGAGTACTGCCAAGCAACGGGAATAGAAAATAAACATACAGTGCCACATGTTCATACCCAAAATGGGTCGGCAGAGTCACTGATAAGTAGACTCCACTGGATTGAATGTCCATTAAATCCCGATTGCCGATGGATGCATGGGGACATAAAAATTCTGCATGCTGCAGCGTAAATAAAAGACCCTCTGGAGGTCAGAGTCTCCAATGCAACTTGCATATGGAATGCCATCGAACATTTCTCATCTGAGAATCTTCGATCGCACATTTTAAATCCCCATTGCACCACCACAAAGGATCAAAACGGTCATCAATGTCACCTAGGTATCCAGGGTTTGACTCACCCTCACTTATAAAATACCTAGAACTCCAAACGGGGTACGCATTTAAGGCACATCTTGAATTCTGTGATTTTGATGAGACTAGTTTCCCCAAAATAGGCCCAGACACTGAGAAATCTGGTGCAAAGCAAATTATAACATGGAATACAAAAAGTTTGACCCACCATGATCCGATAACAAAACAATGTGAAGTTTAGATCCTGAAGATCATCCACATATAGAACAATGTTAACCAATTACCGGACTCATTTACTGACAACCAGAAGATTGTCAGATCACACATCCCTGCTACAAAAACTCCAGCTAGGATTGACATCCCCGAGAATGGATGTAATCTACCAGCAACAGAAGTGGCTGATTCTCAATAGAAAAGAGGCAGACCACTAGGCTCCTAGGACAGAAACTACTGGAGACCTTAAGACAATACTACCATAAGACAATTAGCTCATGTCCACACCCTCACCCTTCCCAGAATCCACTGCAGAGGGAACTGTCGGGAAAAACTGAAATTGAAAGTAAATGTTGTACGTACTGAGAAAGTGTTGGACAGATAGAACAAAAATTGTCGACAATGTATTCACGTATCATATTTCCATATACATCGCAAAAGCAATGATGTTTATTAATTATCGTTACATACTCCATTGCTAAAATGCAAACGTAAAGATTGGCCAAATGTGGAACGAGGCAATAAAAGATGACATGGACTCACTTATGAAACGTGAAATGTCCGGACCTGAAGTCCAGACACCAAAAGGTGTCAAACCTGTTGATAAAAATAAAGTATTACACACACAAGAAAAATAAATACAAAATCGTATGATATAATGTACAACATATAGCCCAAGGAAAATTTTGCTGAAACTAGGTATCGAACAAATTAAAACGAGTATGCCTCAAAATGATGCATCAGTCTCCCTAAGTTATCAAAAGCGAATACCTTACGAATTGGCGAAGGAAAGTTTTTGGATATGATGTTATTGGATGTTGTGACGGCATACCTTCATGGATATATTGGTAAAGATAATTTCCATATTTCATTAAATGTCTGAATAGACTTCGGGACGTCTATTCTATTGCAGAGAAACAATAATAATAATGTACAACCAAGAGAATCGCTTGACAAAGCAATGACTCCTACTGAGGGTTGTCTTTGCATCTGAGAAAAAGCAGGATTTGAGATCATAGTTGTAAACAACTAAAATCTCATCGGATCGCCTGAAGAGAAAACCGAAACATCTGTTCAAGCATGACTTTTAAATATGAAATAAAAAGACCTAGGCAAATATAAAGTCATGGCTCATAGAATCCTGTTACATACGCCCAGAAGTGCATTGGAGAAATTAAAAGGACCATTGTCATCCAAAGTACACCTATGGTAGTACACTCTATGGTGTACAAAAAGAACCCTTCTGATCGCTGGAAGAGGTGGATGATATAACTGGTCCTAAAGTCCTTATCTAAGTGCAGCACTCCTGGCTAACTGCATGTGTCCCGATATAGCAGTTGTAGTAAACTCATTAGCCAAAGATAGTTGGCACCTAAAAAAGGCCATTAGACCGAAGCTAAGCCTTCTGTGCTTCCTCCAAGGGTCGAAAGATTTGGACTTACAATATGAAGTAGCATCCTCCAATGTTTATGCAAATGCAGGTTACAGGTCTAGTCCATATACTGAGAAATCACAGAACGGGGTACCCACAGTGGGATGGCCATCTACTGCAGATCTGCAAAGCAACTTATGAAGGCAACATCGTGCCTATCATTCCGAGAGCCTCACCATACCAATGGTGTATTTGATGGGGCTTGGTGGTACATCACATCCCAGTGACACTGGAATAGAGGCTGGTATTGTGGAGCTGACCATATAGTCTGAAGACCATATCAGAGGCTACAAAACTTAGCACACCTGCTCCAGAGTTTCTGGATTCAGCAGCTGCTTAATGGTGATAATATTTGTAATCTGTGTATATTTTCAGAATGTTTGTAAATAGGAGTGATGAGATAAGCCTAAGAGATCTGAAAGCCTAAGAGCTTTTATAGATTAGGGGAGTTAAGGGAATTTATACTCTTTTCCCTTAGCTATGGTTTTTCCCACTGGGTTTTCCATAGCCAAAGGTTTTTAACGAGGCAAATCACATCAACTCTGGATCCTGAAGTATCCAACCCTCTGTGACTCTCAGAATCCAGATGTATTCATGAGCAGAGTCACTTGTACAAATCAGGGGGAGTTAAAGAGCGCTTGTACTATTTTTCCTTAACTACGGTTTCTCCCACAGGGTTTTCCATAGCTAAAGGTTTTAACGAGGCAAACCTCACCAACTCAGGATCCTGAGGTATCCACCCCATGTGAGACTCTTATTACGCTCAGAATCCTAAGTATTCATGAGCAGAGTCCACACCTATGGCTGGATAAGGGGGAGTGTTGTGAATGGATATGAACCAGAGTTGGTTAGGATTGTTGGTATCTAAGTGATACGTCAATATCTATGTATCTTATCTTGTAACTCTCATATCCTGCCTATAAATAAAGGGCTGGGGGGGTTCCTCCTCCAGTAGTTGATTCATAGCACATATCATTTAATAAAAAATTTATATCTTCCATAAAATATCGAAAATAACACCGAGTTTCGAAAAATCCGCAAAAATTTTCGTTAGAACCGAAAAATCGCCATCTACAACTGAAAAATAAGAGTACACAAAATTAGGCCAAAAATCATATTATTTAATAAAATAGATATAGCTTTAAGAAAATTTAGAAAATATCCCCGAGGTCAGAATAAAATAAGAGAAGACAAACATAGAATATAAAAATTATATTATTTAATAAAAGATCTGTATCTTACATAAAATGTAGAAAATAACAACGAGCTGCAAAAAATCCGCAAAAATGTCCGTTGGAACTGGCAGATCGCCATCTTCAACTAAAAATAAGATAAGACAAAATTTGGCAAAAAATATATTATTTAAAAAAGATGCACATCTTCTAGAAAATTTAGAAAATAGCCCCGAGGTCAGAATAATCTGCAAAAAATTTCTGTTGGAACCGGGAGATCACCCTCTTTAATAACTGAAGAAAAGAGAAGGAAAAATTAGGACAACAAATCATATCATTTCATAAAAAATACATATCTTACAGAAAATGTAGAAAAATAGTCCCAAGTTATGAAAAAGTAATGTTCGTTGAAACCGGTACATCGCCTTCTTCACCTAAGAATGAGAGAAGAAAAATGTAGGCTATAAAAATCATCTCATTTAATAAAAAGATACATATCTTCCATAAAATGTAGGAAATAGCACCGAGCTTAGAAAAATCTGCAAAAATATCAGTTGGAACCGGGAGATCGCCATCTTCAACTGAAAAATAAGAGAATGCAAAATTAGGCCAAAATAAAATCATTTAATAAAAAGATCAATATCTTACAGAAAATTTTGAAAATAGCACCAAGGTTAGAATAATCCGCAAAAAATGTCCGTTGGAACTAGAAGATCACCATCTTTAGTTGAAAAATAAGAGAAGACAAAATTTGGTCAAAAATCATATCATTTAATAAAAAATTCCATAGCTTTCCGAAAATGTTGAAAAATAGACCCGAGCTCAGAGAATCCGCAAAAATGTCCGTTGAAATCGGGGAGATCGCCATCTTCGACTTAAAAATAAGTGAAGCCAAAATTTTTCTTAAAAATAATATCATTTAATTTAAAGATCCATATCTTATAGAAAATGTAGAAAATAGCTCTGAGCTCAAAAATCCGCACAATTATAAGTTGGAACTGGGAAGTCGCCATCTTAAACTTAAAAAGAGAGAAGACAAAATTGGGCCAAAAATCATATAATTTAATTAAAATATTTATATCTTCCCGAAAAGGAATAAACATAGTCCCAAACTAAGAAAGATCTACAAAAATTTCTGTTGAAACAGGTAGATCGCCATTTTCAACTAAAAAATATAGAAAGACAAAATGTAAGCTATGAAAATCATATCATTTAATAAAAAGATCCTCATCTTTCATATAATATAGAAAATAGCAGCAAGCTCATAAAAATCCGCAAAAAAGTCCGTTTGAACTAGGAGATCGCCATTTTTCAACTGAAAAAATACGAGAAGATAAAATTAGGCCAAAAATCATATCAATTAATAAAAAGGTACATATATTCCAGAAAATTTAGAAAATGGCCCCGAGGTCAGAATAATACACAAAAAATGTCCGGTTGGAACCGAAAAATCGCCATATTCAGCTAAAAATAAGAGAATAGAAAAAATTAGACCAAAAATCTATCATTTAGTATAAAGATCCATATCTTCAAAAATATGTAGAAAATAGCCTGGAGCTTAGAAAAAATCTGCAAAAGATTTCCGCTGGAACCGATGGTGATCGCCATCTTCAACTGAAAAAAATAAGAGAATACAAATGTAGGCTATAAAACAATATCATTCAATAAAAGTTCTACATCTTCTATAAAATTTAGAAAATAGCACCGAGCTCAAAAAAATCTGCAAAAAATGTTCGTTGGAACTGGGAGATTGCCATCTTCAACTGAAAAATAACAGAAGAAAAAATTAGGCTATCAAAATAATACCGTTTAATATAAATATTCATATTTTACAGAAAATATAGAAAAAAATATCCTGGAGTTCAAAAAAATCTCCAGAAATGTTCGTTGGAATCGAAAGATCGTCATCTTCATCTGAAAAATAGAGAAGACAAAATTAGGCCAAAATTCATATCATTTCGTATAAGGATCTATATCTTCCATAAAATGTTGAAAACGGCCTCAAGTGATGAAAAATCCATAAAATGTACATGGGAACCGGAAGATCGCCTTCTTTAACAGAAAAAAAATAAGAGAAGGCAAATGTAGGCCAAAAAATCATATCATTTATAAAAATGTAGAAAATAGCACCGAGATTATAAAAACCCGTAAAAATATCCGTCAGAATAGGGAGATCGCAATCTTCAACTTAAAAATAAGAGAAGACAAAATTAGGCCAAAAATCATATTATTTAATAAATATATCCATATCTTCCAAAAAATTTAGAAAATAATCCCTAGGTCAGAATAATACGCTTAGCGTACGTTAGAAATGGAAGATCGCAATCTTCAACTGAAAAATAAAGAAGACAACATTAGGCCAATAAATCATATCATTAAATAAAAAGATCGATAACTTCTCAAAAATGTAGAAAATAGCCCCAGTCAGGAAAATCTGCGAAAATGTCCCTTGGAACCGGGAGATCGCCATCTTCAACTAAAAAATAAGAGATGATAAAATTAGGTTATAAAAATCATATCATTTAATATAAAGATTCATATTATACAAAAAATATAGAAATATCCCGTAGCTCAAAATAAATCCGCACAAATTTCCATTGGAACCGGTAGATAGCCGTCTTCAAATTAAAAAAGAGACGACAAAATTAGGCCAAAAAGAACATCATTTCATAAAAAGATACATTTCTTCCAGAAAATGTAGAAAAATAGTCTCAAGCTAAATAAATCTGAAAAAATGTCCGTTGGAACTGGGAGATCGCCATCTTCAACTTAAAAAATAAGAGAAGACAAACATAGGCTATAAAAATAAAATTATTTAATAAAAATTTCTATATCTTCCATAAAATGTAGATAATAGCATCGAACTAAAAAAAATGCAAATATGTCCGCTGGAACTGGGAGATCGCCATCTTCAACGAAAAAAATAAGAGAAGACAAACTTAAGCTATAAAAATCATATCATTTAATTAAAAATACATAAATTTCTGAAAATGTAGAAAATATCATTGAGCACAAAAAAATCTGTAAAAATGTTCGTTGGAACCGGGAGATCGCCATCTTCAACTGGAAAAAATAAGAGAAGAAAAAATTAGTCCAAAAAATCATATCATTTAATAAAAATATCCATAACTTCCCGAAAATGTAGAAAAATAGACCCAAGCTCGAAATTATCGGCAAAAATGTCCATTTGAACTGGGGATCGCCATCTTCAACTAAATAATAAGAGAAGACAAAATTAGGTTATAAAAATTATATCTTTTAATATAAAAATTCATACCATACAGAAAATTTAGAAAATAGCTCAGAGCTCAGAAAAATCCGAAACAATGTCCGTTGGAGACGGGAGATCGCCATCTTCAAGCGAAAAATAAGAGAAGACAAAATTCGGACAAAAATCATATGTTATTTAAAAAGATACATGTTTTCCATAAAATGTAGAAAATAGCCCGCACTCAGAAAAACGACACAAATTTTCGTTGGAATTAGGAGATCGCAATATTCAACTGAAAAAAGGAGAAGACAAAATTTGGCCAAAAATCATATTATTTTAATAAAAAGATTCATATCTTCCAGAAAATGTTGGAAAAAAAGACCAAAGAGAAGAAAAATCCGCAAAAATGTCTGTTGGAACCTGGAGATTGCCATCTTAAATTGAAATATATAAGAAAAAATTAGGCCATAAAAATCTTGTCATTTAATAAAGAGATCCATATCTTTAATAAAATGTAGAAGCCCCGAGCTTTAGAAAAATCCGCAAAAATGTCAGTTGGAACCAAGAGATCGCCTTCTTCAACTGAAAAAATAAGAGAAGAAAAAATAAGGATTTAAAAATCATACCATTTAATATAAAGATTCTTATCTTTTAGAAAGTGTACAAAATAGCACTGGGCTCAAAAAATATGCAAAAATGTTCATTGGAACCGGAAGAAGGTCATCTTCGACTGAAAAATAAGAAACGACAAAATTAGGCTACAATATCATATCATTTAATAAAATGATACATATCTTCCAAAAATGTGGAAACTAGTCCGAAGCTCAGAAAAACCAGAAGAAGGTCATTTTCTACAATATCATATCTTTTATTTCAGTTGAGGATGTCGATTTCCCGGTTTCAACTGACATTTTTTGGCCTAATTTTGTTTTCTTTGATATCATTTAATAAAACGATCCATATCTTCCCGAAAATTTGAAAATAGCCAGGAGTTCATAAAAATCTGCAAAATTTTTGTTGAAACTGGGAGATCGCCATCTTCAACCGAAATATAAGAGAAGACAAAAAAGGGGGGAAAATCATATCATTTAATTAGAAGATCGCCATCATCAACTAGAAAATAAGAGAAGACAAAATTAGGCAACAAAAATCATATCAAGTAATACAAAGATCCTTATATTTAAAAAATATAGATATTATCCCCGACCTCAGAAAAATGCGTAAAAATTTTCATTTGAACCGGGAGATCACCATCTTCAACCTAAATATAAGAGAAGACAAAAATAGGCTATAAAAATCATATCATTTAATATAAAGATCCATAAAAAATGTAGAAAATTTCCCGAAGCTCAGAAAAATCTGCAAAAATGTCCGTTAGAACTGGAGATCGCCATATTTAACGGAAAAAAAAATAAAAGAAGACACAATTAGTCCAAAAAATCATATCATTTAAAAAAAAGATACATATCTTCTAGAAAATGTAGAAAAAATAGCCCTTAGCTAAGAAAAATCAGCACAAATGTCTGTTGGAACTAGGAGATTGCCATCTTAACTAAAAGATAAGAGAAGAAAAATTTTGGCTACAAAAATCATATCATTTAATAAAAAGATACATATCTTCCATAAAATTTAGAAAATAGCCCTGAAACAGGATATCATTATCTTCGACTGAAAAATAACAGAAGACAAACTTAATTTATAAAAATCATATCATTCAATAAGATGAACGATATCTTCAACAAACTGTAGAAATATTCACGTGCTCAGAAAAATTTATAAAAATATCTGTTGGAACCGGGAATTCGCCACGACTCGGGACAAAATTTGGCCAAAATCATATGATTTAATAAAAAGATCCTTAACTTCCCGAAAATGCAGAAAAATAGTTCATAGCTCGGAAAAATCTTAAAAGAAGTCTGTTGGAACCGGCATATCACTATGTTCAACTGAAAAATAAGAGAAGACAAAAGTAGGCTATAAAAATCATCTCAATTAATAAAAAGATCCATATCTTCAATAAAATATAAAAAATAGCACTTAGCTCAAAAAAATCCACAAAACTGAAAAATAAGAGAAGACAAAATTTGACTATAAAAATCATATCATTTAATCTAAAGATCCATATCGTACAAAAAAAGAAAATAGCCCGGAGCTAAGAAAAATTCGTAAATATGTCTGTTGGAATCGGGAGATCGCCATCTTCATCTTAAAAGTAAGAGAAGATGAAATTAGGCCAAAAAATGATTTCATTTGATAAATAGATGCATATCTTCCAAAATTTGTTGAAAATAGTCGCAAGGTCAGAAAAATCCTTAAGTATGTCCGTCCGAACGGGGAGATTGCCATTTTAAACTTGAAAAATAAGAGAAGACAAACTTAGTCTATAAAAATCATATCATTTAATTAAAAGATCCATATCTTCAATAAACTATAGAAAATAGCCCCGAGCTGAGAAAAATCTGTAAAAATTTCCGTTGGAACCGAGAGATCGACATCTTCAACTGAAAAAAATAAGAGAAGACAATTTAGGCAATAAAAATCATATCATTAAATATAAATATTCATATCTTTAACTGAAAAATTCGCAAAAATGTCCGTTCGAATCAGGAGAACGCCATCTTCAACTGGAAATAAGAGAAGAAAAAATTAGCCAAAAATTCTTATCATCTAATAAAAAGATACATATCTTCCAGAAAATGTATAAATGTCCTCCACGCTCAGAAAAATTAGCAAAACTGTCTGTTGGAAACGGGAGATGGCCATTTTCAACTGAAAAATAAGAGAAGACAAAATTAGGCAATAAAAATCATATCATTTAATAAAATGACACATATCTTCAATAAAATCTAGAAAATATTCCCACGCTCAGAAAAATCTGCAAAAACTTCCTTTGGAACCGGGAGATCACCATCTTCAACTGGAATATAAGAGATGACAAAATTAGACCAAAAAATCATATTAGTTAATAAAAAGATCGCCATCTTCAACTAGAAAATAAGAGAAAACAAATTTAGGCTATAAAAATCAAATCAATTAATAAAAAGATCAATATATTTCATAAAATGTAGAAAATAGCACCAAGCTCAAAAATGATATATAAAAATCTAATCAGTTGAAGATGGCGATATCTCGGTTACAACGGACATTTTTATAGATGAAGATGGTGATTTCCTGGTTGCAAATTTTATCTCTTATATTTCAATTGAAGAGGGTGATTTCCCAGTTGCGAATTTTGTCTTCTCTTATATTTTAGTTGAAGATGACGATTTCCCGATTTCAACGGACATTTTTTGGCGTAATTTTGTCTTCTATGATATCATTTAAGGAAACGATCCATATCTGCCAGAAAATGTGAAAAATAGCCCGGAACTCAGAAAATCCGCAAAAATGTCCGTTGGAACAGAGAGATCGCCATCTTCAAACGAAATATAAGAGAAGACAAAATAAGATCAAAAATAATATCATTTAATATAAAGATCACCATCATCAACTGGAAAATAAGAGAAGACAAAGTTAGGCAACAAAAGCAATATCAATTAATATAAAGATTCTTATAATCCAGAAAATATAGAAAATAGCCCCGAGCTTAGAAAAATACGGAAAATTTCCGTTGAAAACGGGAGATCGCCATCTTCAACAGAAAAAAATAAGAGAAGACAAAATTAGGACATAAAATCATATCATTTAATATAAAGATTCATATCTTACAGAAAATGTAGAAAATAGCACAGAGCTCAGAAAATCCGCAAAAAATGTCTGTTTGAACCGGGAGATCACCGTATTCAACTGAAAAATAAGAGAAGACAAACTTAGTCTATAAAAATCATATCATTTAAAAAAGATCCATATCTTCAATAAACTGTAGAATATAGTTTCGAGTTTAGAAAAATCCGAAAAAATGGTCGTTAGAACCGAGAGATTGACATCTTCAAATGAATAATAGAGAAGAAAAAATTAGGCTATAAAAATCATATCATTTAATATAAAGATTCATATCTTACAGAAAATTTAGAATTTCCCGGAGCTGAGAAAAATCCGCAAAAATGTCTGTTGGAACCAGGCAATCTCCACCTTCAACAAAAAAATCAGAGAAGACAAAATTAGGCCTTAAAATCATATCATTTAATAAAAAGATTTTCAACTTCCCGAAAATGAAGAAAAATAGCCCCAAGCTCAGAAAAAGCTGGAAAAATATCCTTTGGAACCGGGAAATTGCCATCTTCAACTGAATAATAAGAGAAGACAAAATTAGGCTATAAAAATCCAATCTTCTAGAAAATTTAGAAAATAGCACGGACCTCAGAAAAATCCGCCCAAATGTCCGTTGGAAATGGGATATCTCCATCTTTAACTAAAAAAGAGAAGACAAAATTAGGTGAAAAAATCATTTCAATTAACAAAAAGATCCATAACTTCCCGAAAATTAAGAAAAATAGTCCCAAGCTCATAAATATCAGCAAAAATGTTCGTTGGAAGCGGGAGACTATCATCTTCAAGTGAAAAATAAGAGAAGACAAAATTAGCCTACAAAAATCTTATCATTTAATACAAAGAGCCGTATCTTCAATAAGATGTAGGAAATAGCTCTGAGATCAGAAAAATCCACACAAATTTCCATTGGAACAGAGAGATTGCCATCTTCAACTGAAAAATAAGAGAAGATAAAATTAGCATATAAAAATAATATCATTTAATCTAAAGATACATTTCTTACAGAAATGTATGAAATAGTCCAGAGCTCAGAAAATGCGCAAAAAATGTCCGTTGGAACCGGGAGATCGCCATCTTCATCTGAAAAATATATAAGATAAAATAAGGCCAAAAATCATATTATTTAATAAAAAGTTCCATATCTTCCAGAAAATGAAGAAAATAGCCTCTAGGTCAAAAAATCTTCAAAAATCTCTGTTGTAACCGTGAGAACGACATCTTCAACTGAAAAATAAGAGAAGACAATATTAGGCCTATCATTTAATAAAATGATCCATATCTTCGATAAAATGAAGAAAAATAGCACCAAGCTAACAAAAATCAGTAAAAATGTCCGCTAGAACCAAAAGATCGCAATATTCAACTAGAAAAAAATAAGAGAAGAAAAACGTAGGATATAAAAACATATCATTTAATAAAAAAAATTAATATCTTTCATAAAATGTTGAAAATAGCACCGAGCTTCGAAAAATCCGCAAAAATTTCCGTTGGAACCGAAAGATCGCCATCTTCAACTGAAAAATAAGAGTAGCCAAATTAGGCAATAAAAATCATATCATTTAATATAAAGATTCATATCTTAGATAAAATGTGAAAAATATCCTGGAGCTTAGGAAAATTTGCAAAAATGTTCGTTGGAACCGAGAGATCGTCATCTTCATCTGAAAAATAGAGAGGACAAAATTTAGCCAAAATATCATATCGTTTCCTAAAAAGATCCATATCTTTCAGAAAATGTAGAAAAACAGACTCAAGCTAAAAAATCCTCAAAAATGTCCATTGGGACTGGGAGATCGTCATCTACAACTAAAAAAATAAGAGAACACAAACGTAGGCTAAAAAATCATATCATTTATAAAAATGTAGAAAATATGACCGATCTTATAAAAAAAGACAAGACAAAAATTGGCCAAAATCATATCATTTCATAAAAGATACATATCTTTAAAAATAGTCTCAAGCTAAGAAAAATCTACGAAAATGTTCGTTGAAACCGGGATATCACCATCTTCAACCGAAAAGATAAGAGAATACAAACGTAGGCTATGAAAATCATATTATTTAATAAAAAGTTTTATATCTTCCATAAAATATAGAAATTGCATCGAGCTAAAAAACGTAAAAATATCCGTTGGAACCGAAAGATCGACATCTTCAACTGAAAAATAAAAGAAGACAATATTAGTCTATAAAAATCTAATCATTTAATAAAAAGATCCATAACTTTTTGCAACTGTAGAAAATAGCCTGGATCTTAAAAAATCCGTAAAAATGTTCATTGAAACCGGGAGATTGTCATCTTCAACTGAAAAAATAAGAGAAGAAAAAATTCGTCAAAAAATCATATCATTTAATAAAAAGATCCATAACTTTCCAAAAATATAGAAAAATAGCCCCGAGCTTAGAAAAGTCGACAAAAATGTCCGTTAGAACCGGGAGATCACCATCTTCAGCTGAATAATAAGAGAAGACAAAATTAGGTTATAAAAATCATATCATTTAATATAAATATTCATATCAAACAGAAAATGTATAAAATAGCTCGAACCTTAGAAAAATTCAAAAAAATGTCCGTTGCAATCTGGAGATCACCATCTTCAACTGGAAAATAAACGAAAATAAAATTAGGCCAAAATCAAATCATTTAATAAAAAGATACATATCTGCCATAAAATGTAGAAAATAACACCGAGCTCAGAAAAATACGCACAAATGTCCGTTGTAACCGGGAGATCGCAATATTCAATTGAAAAAAGAGAAGAAAAATTATGCTAAAAATCATATCATTTAATAAAAAGATTCATATCTTCCAGAAAATGCAGAAAAAAGCTCAAAGCTAAGTAAATCTGCAAAACTGTCCGTTGGAACCGGGAGATCGTCATATTCAACTGAAAAATATGAGATGACAAAATTAGGATACAAAATCTAGTCATTTAATAAAGAGATCCATATCTTTAATAAAATATAGAAAATATCTTGGAGCTTAGGAAAATCTGCTAAAATGTTCGTTGGAACAGGGAGATCGTCATCTTTAACTGAAAAATAAGAGAAGAAAAAATTAGGACATAAAAATCATGCATTTAATATAAAGATTCTTATCTTTCAGAAAGTGTACAAAATAGCCTTGAGCTCAGAAAAATCCGCAAAAATGTCTGTTGGAACCGTGAGATTGCCATCTTCAACTAAAATATAAGAGAAGACAAAATTAGGCCAAAATATCATATCATTTAATAAAATGATACATATCTTCTAAATAAAGTGGAAAATAGCCCAGAGCTCAGAAAAATCCACAAAAAATGTCCGTTTGAACCGAGAAATCGCCATCAACTGGAATATTGGAGAAGACAATATTAGGCCAAAAAATCATTTCGTTTAATAAAAAGATTGACATCTTCAAATGGAAAATAAGAGAAGAAAATTTTAGGCAATAAAAATCTTATCAATTAATAAAACGATCCATATGTTTCATAAAATGCAGAAAATAGCACCAAGCTCAGGAAATGATTTATAAAAATCTTATCAATTAAAGATGGCAATATTCTGGTTACAATTGACATTTTTATTGATGAAGGTGGTGATTTCCCGGTTCTGAATTTTGTCTTCTCTTATATTTCAGTTGAAAATGGTGATTTCCTTGTTTCAACGGATATTTTTGGTGTAATTTTGTCTTATCTGATATCTTTTAATAAAACAATCCATATCATCCAGAAAATGTGAAAAATAGCTCGAAGATAAGAAAAATCCGTAAAAATGTTCGTTGGATCCGGGAGATCGCCACCTTCAACCGAAATATAAGGGAAGACAAAATAAGGCCAAAAATCATATCCTTTAATAAAAAGATCGCCATCATCATCTGGAAAATAAGAGAAGACATAATTAGGCATAAAAATCATATCAATTAATATAAAGATCCTTATCTTCTAGAAAATATTGAAAATAGTCCTGAGCTCAGAAAAATACGGAAAAATTTCTTTGGAAACTTGAGATCGCCATCTTCAACTGAAAAATAAGAGAAGACTAAATTAGTGCATAAAATCATATCATTTAATAAAAGATCCATATCTTCAATAAACTGTAGAAAATAGTTTCGAGTTTAGAAAAATCCGCAAAAAAGGCCGTTGGAACCGGGAGATCGATATCTTCAATTGAAAAATTAGAGAAGACAAAATTAGATCAATTAATATAAAGATTCCTATCTTACAGAAAATTTAGAAAATATCACGGAGCTTAGAAAAATGTGCAAAAATGTCCGTTGGGACCGAGTGATTGCCATCTTCAACGAAAAAATAAGTGAAGAAAAAATTAGGCCAAAAAATCAAATCATTTAATAAAAAGATCTATAACTTCCCGAAATTGTAGTAAAATAGCACCGAGCTCAGAAAAAGCAGCAAAAATATCCGTTGGAACCAAGAAATTACCATCTTCAATAAAAAATAAGAGAATACAAAATTAGGCTATAAAAATCATATCATTTAATATAATAATCCGTATCTTCCAAAAAATTTAGAAAATAACACAGAGCTCAGAAAATCCGCACAAATGTCCGTTGGAAATGGGAGATCACCATCTTCAACGGAAAAAAGAGAAGACAGAGTTAGGCCTTAATAAAAAGATCTATAACTTTCCGAAAATGAAAAATAGTCCCAAGCTCAGAAATATCCGCAAAAATGCACGTTGGAAGCGAGAGATCACCATCTACAAGTGAAAAAAAATAAGAGAAGACAAAATTAGGCTACAAAAATCATATCATTTAATAAAAAGAGTCGTATCTTCAATAAAATATAGAAAATAGCCTTGAGCTTAGAAAAACCCATAAAATTGTCCATTGGAACCAAGAGATCGCCATTTACAGCTGAAAAATAAGAGAAGACAAAAGTAGGCCATAAAAATCATATCATATTATGTTCGTTGGAAAATAGCTCGAAGCTCAGAAAAATCCTCAATAATGTTCGTTGGAACCGGAAGATCGCCATCTTCATCTAAAATATGAGAAGATAAAATTAGGCCAAAATCATATTATTTAATAAATGATCCATATCTTCCAGAAAATGTTGAAAATAGCCTCTATCAACAGAAAATGTTGAAAATATCCTCTATGTCAACAAAAATCCTCAAAAATATCCGTTGGAACCGTGAGGACGCCATCTTAACCGAAAAATAAGACATGACAACATTAGGCCAAAAAATCATTTCATTTAATAAAATAATCCATATCTTCTATAAAATGAAGAAAAATAGCCACAAGCTAACAAAAATCTGTAAAATCCATTGGAAACCTGTAGATCGCAATATTCAACTGAAAAAATAAGAGAAGAAAATATAGGATATAAAATCATATCATTTAATAAAAAATTCTTATCTTCCATAAAATGTAGAAAATAGCACTGAGTTTCGAAAAATCTGCAAAAATTTCCGTTGGAACCAGAAGATCGACATCTTCCACTGAAAAATAAGAGTAGACAAAATTAATCCAAAAATTATATCATTTAATAAAAATATCCATATCTTCAAGGAAATAGAAAATATCCCCGAGCTCAGAATAATTTGAAAAAATGTCGGTAGGAATGGGATATCGCCATCTTCAACTTAAAAAAGGAAAAGACAAATTTAGGTCAAAAATCATATCATTTAATAAAAAGATCCATAACTTCCTGAAAATATAGAAAAATAGTCGTTAGCGCAGAAAAATTTGCAAAATGTTATTTGGAACCGGGAGATCGCCATCTTCAACTAAAAAAATAAGAGAAGACAAAATTAGGCTAAAAATCATATTAATTAATAAAAAGATTCATATCTTCACTAAAATATAGAAAATAGGGCCGAGCACAAAAACTCCCGAAAAACATCCATTGGAACAGTGAGATCGCCATCTTCAACTAAAAAATAAAGGAAGATAAAATTAGGCCAAAAATTATCTCATTTAATAAAATGATCTATATCTTCCAGAAAATGCAGAAAATTACAACGAGCACAGAAAAATCAGCGAAAAAGTCTGTTGGAACAAAGAGATCGCTATCTTCAATTAAAAAAATAAGAGAAGACAAAATTTGGCAAAATAGTATCATTTAACTAAAGATGCACGTCCCAGAAAATAGCTCCGAGCTAAGTAAAATCCGTAAAAATATATGTTTGAACCGGGAGATCACCATATTCAACTAAAAAAATAAGAGAAGACAAAATTATATTATTAAAATCATATCTTTAATCTAAAGAGACATATCTTGTAGAAAATTTAAAAAATAGCCAATAGCTCAGAAAAAATCGCAAATATGTCAGTTGGAACCGGGAGATCGCCATCTTATTATGAAAAATAAGAGAAGACAAAATTAGGCTTAAAATAAAATTATATAATAAAAGATACATATCTTCCAGAAAACGTAGAAAATAGCCAATATGTCAAAAAATCCACAAAAATATCTGTTGGAACCGAGAGAACGCCATCTTCAACTTAAAAATAGGAGAAGACAAAATTGGGCCAAAAAATCATATCATTTAATAAAATGATCCATATCTTCTATAAACAGTAGAAAAATTGCCCCGAACTTCAAAAAACTGCAAAAAAATGTCGGTTGAAACCCGGAGATTGCCATCTTCATCTGAAAAATATGAGAAGACAAAATTAGGCCAAAATCATATTTTTTATTTAAAATATTCATAACTTCTAGAAAATATAGAAAATAGCATCTAGTTCAAAAGATCTGCAAAAATGTCCGTTGGAACCGGTAGAATGCCATTTTAAACTGAAAAATAAGAGAAGGCAAAAAATTAGGCAAAAAAAACATGTCATTTAATAAAAAGATCTATGTCTTCCATAAAATGTAGAAAAATAGCACCAGTGCATGAAAAACAGTAAAAATGTCCGTTGGAATTGGTAGATCGACATATTCAACTGAAAAAATAAGAGAAGACAAACAAATGATATAAAAATTATATCATTTATTAAAAAGATACATATCTTACATCAAATGTAGAAAAAGCACCGAGCTGCGAAAAATCCGCAAAAATGTTCTTTGGAACCGGGAGATCGCCATCTTCAACTGAAAAATAAGAGAAGACAAAATTAGGCCAAAAATCATATCATTTAATAAAAAGATGTAGGCTATAAAAATCATCTCTTTTATTAAAAAGATACATATCTTCCATAAAATGAAGAAAATAGCACCGAGTTCAAAAAATTCCTCAAAAATATCAGTTGGAATCGGGAGATCGCCATCTTCAACTGAAAAATAAGAGAATGAAAAATTAGGCCAAAAATCAAATATTTGACTAAAAGATCCATATCTTCCAAAAAATTTAGAAAATAGCCCCGAGGTCAGAATAATCATCAAAAATGTCCGTTGGAACCCGAAGATCGCCATATTCAACTGAAAAAAATAAGAGAAGTCATATAATGGATATAAAAGTTATATCATTTAATAAAAAGATCCATAACTTCTCGAAAATGTAGAAAAATAGAACCGAGTTAAGAAAAATCCACTGAAATGTCCGGTTGAAACCGGGAGATCGCCATCTTCATATAAAAAAAATAAGAGAAGACAAAATTAGGCTATAAAAATCATATCTTTTAATATAAAGATCGACATCTTATAGAAAAAGTAGAAAATAGCACGGAGCTCAAAAAAATCCGTACAAATGTAATTTGGAACCTCGAGATCGACATCTTCAATTGTAAAAAAGAGAAGAAAAAGTTAGGCCAAAAATCATATCTTTTAATAGAAATATTCATATCTTCCAGAAAAGGAAGAAAAATAGTCCCAAGCTAAGAAAAATTCGTAAAATTTTCTGTTGAAACGGGTAGATCGCCATCTTCAACTGAAAAAAATAAGAGAAGACAAATATAGGCTATAAAATCATATCTTTTAATAAAAAGATCTTCTTCTTTAATATAATATAGAAAATAGCACCAAGCTCATAAAAATCCGCAAAATTGTCCGTTGGAACTGGGAGATCGCCATCTTCACCTTAAAAATAAGAGAGGACAAAATTCGGCCAAACATCACATCATTTAATAAAAAGTTCTATAACTTCCATAAACTGTAGAAATAGCACTGAGCTCAAAAACATCTGCAAAAATGTTCGTTGGAGCCGGGAGATCGCCATCTTCAACTGAAGAATAAGAGAAGACAAAATTAGGCTATAAAAATCATATCATTTAATATAAAGATCCATTTCTTACAGAAAATGTAGAAAAATATCCCGAAGCTCGAGAAATCCGTAAAATGCTCGTTGGAACCAGGAGATCGTCATCTTCATCTGAAAAATAGAGAAGGCAAAATTAGGCCAAAAATCAAATCAATTCATAAAAAGAGTCATATCTTGCAGAAAACGTAGAAAAACTGACACAATTTAAGAAAAATCCAAAAAATATCCATTGGAACTGTGGGATCGCCATCTTCAACTAAAAATTAAGAGAAGACAAACATAGCCTTAAAAATCATATCACTTATAAAAATGAAGAAAATAGCACTGAGCTAATAAAAATCCGTAAAAATGTCCGTTGGAACAGGGAGATCGCCATCTTCAACTGAAATATAAGAGAAGACAAAATTAGGCCAAAAATCATATTATTTAATAAAAAGATCCATATCTTCTAGAAAATTAAGAAAATAGTCCTGAGGTCAGAATAATACGCAAAATGTCCATTAGAAACGGGAGATCACTATCTTTAACTTAAAAATAAAAGAAGCCAAAATTAGGCCAAAAATCATATCATTTAATAAAAAGATCCGTACTTCTCGAAAATGTAGAAAAATAGCCCCGAGCTCTGAAAATCACAAAAATGTCACTTGGAAACAGGAGATCGCCATCTTCAACTAAAAATAAGAGATGACAAAATTAGGTTATAAAAATCATATCATTTAATATAAAGATTCATATTATACAAAAAATATAGAAAATTTCCTGTAGCTCAAAATAAATCTGCACAATGTCCATTGGAATTGGGAGATCGCCGTCTTCGTAGTAAATAAGAAAATAAAAAATTAGGCCAAAAATTCATATCATTTCATAAAAAGATACATAACTTCAAGAAAATGTTGAAAAATAGTCTCAAGCTAAGAAAAATCTGCAAAAATGTCTGTTGGAACCGGGAGATCGACATATTCAACTGAAAACGTAAGAAAAGACAAATGTAGGCTATAAAAATCATATTATTTAATAAAATTTCTATATCTTCCATAAAATTTAGAAAATAGCACCGAGCTCAAAAACGCAAAAATATCCGTTGGAACATGGAGATCGCCATCTTCAACTGAAAAATAAGAGAAGACAAACTTAGGCTTAAAAATCATATCATTTAATATAAAGATACATAACTTTTCGAAAATGTAGAAAATAGCCATGAGCTCTGAAAAATCAGCAAAAATGTTATGTCGCCATCTTTATATTAACAAAATTAGGAGAGTAAAAATCAAATCATTTAATATAAAGATTCATTTCATACAGAAATGCAGAAAATGGCTCGGAGTTCAAAAAACCCGAAAAATGTCTGTTGGAACTGGGAGATCGCCATCATCAACTGGAGAATAAGAGAAGACACAATTAGGCCAAAAAATCATATCATTTAATAAAAAGATACATACCTGCCTTAAAATGTAGAAAACAGCATCGAGCTCTGAAAAATACGCACAAATGTCCGTTAGAACCGTGAGATCGCCATCTTCAACTAAAAATTATGAGAAAACAAAATTAGGTTATAAAAATCTTGCATTTAATAAAGGATCCATATCTTTAATAAAATGTAGAAAATAGCCTGGAGCTCAGAAAAATCCGCAAAAATGTCCATTGGAACTGGGAGATCACCATCTTCAAAAAAAAATAAGAGAAGACAAAATAAGGCCAAAAATCATATCATTTAATCAAATGATTCATATCAAAAAAATCCGCTGAAAATTCTGTTGGAACCGAAAGATCGCCATCTTCAACTGAAAAATAAGAGAGGACAAAATCAGGCTATAAAAATTATATCATTTAATATAAAGGTCCATGTCTTATAGAAAATGTAGAAAATTACCCGGAGCGAAGAAAAATTCGCAAAAAGGTCTGTTGGAACCAAGAGATCGCCATATTCAACGAAAAAATATCAGTAGGAACGCGGAATTGCCATCTTCAACTGAAAAATAAGAGAAGACAAAATTAGGCCAAAATCAAATCATTTAATATAAAGATCCATATCTTCAAGAAAATTTAGAAAATAGCCCCGAGGTAAGAATAATCCGCAAAAAATGTATGTTGGAACTGGGAAATTGCCATCTTAAGCTGAAAAATAAGAGAGTAGAAAATTTGGCCAAAAAATCATATCATTTAGTAAAAAGATTCATATCTTACAGAAAATGTAGAAAAATAGTCCCAAGCAATAAAAAGTCCACAAAAAAGTCCCTGGAACAGGGAGATCGCCACTTTCACCTGAAAAAATATTAGAAGAAAACTGTAGTCTATAAAAATCATCGCATTTAATAAAAAGATACATATACTCCTTAAAATGTAGAAAATAGCATCGAGCTAAAAAATCGGCAAAAATATCAGTTAAACCCGGGAGATCGCCATCTTCAACTGGAAAATAAGAGAAGGCAAAATTAGGCCAAAAATCAAATCATTTAATAATAACATCCATATCTTGCAGAAAATTTAGAAAATAGCCCCGAGTCGGAATAATCCGCAAAAATATCCGTTGGAATCAGAAAAATCCGTAAAAATGTCCGTTGGAACCGAGGAGATCGACATCTTCAGTTAAAAAATAAGAGAAGACATATCATGCTATGAAAATCATATCATTTAATATAAAGATCCATATCTTATAGGTAATGTAGAAAATAGCCCGGAGCTCAAAAAAATCTGCACAAATGTAAATTGGAACCGGGAGATCGCCCTCTTCGACTGAAAAAAGAAAAGACAAATTGGGCCCAAAAATCATATCATTTAATTAAAATATCCATATCTTCCAGAAAAGGTAGAAAAATAGTCCCAAGCTAAGAAAAATCCACAAAAACATCTGTTGGAATTTGTAGATCACCATCTTCAACTGAAAATTAAGAGAAGACAAAGTTGGCTATAAAAATCATATCATTTACTAAAAAGATCCTTATCTTTAATAAAATATAGAAAATAGCACCGAGCTCATAAAAATCCACAAAAATGTCCGTTGGAACGGGAGATCGCTATCTTCAACTGAAAATTACGAGAAGACAAAATTTGGCCAAGAATCATATCATTTAATTAAAAATATACATTTATTTCAAAAAATTTAGAAAATCGCCCCGAGGATAGAATAATACGCAAAAATGTCCATTGGAACCTGGAGATCGCCATCTTCAATTGAAAAATAAGAGAAGAAAAAATTAGACCATAAAAATTAAATCATTTAATATAAAGATTTATATCTTCCAGAATATATTGAAAATAACCTAGAGCTCAGAAAAATCAGCAAAAAATTCCATTGGAATCGGGAGATCGCAATCTTCAACTGAAAAATAAGAGAAGACAAACGTTGACTATTAAAATCATATCATTTTATAAAAAGTTTTATATCTATAATAAAATGTAGAAAATAGCACCAAGGTCAAAAACATCGGCAAAAAATGTTCGTTGGAATTGGGAGATTGCCATCCTCAAATGAAAATAAGAGAAGCCAAAATTGGGCTATAAAAATCATATCATTTAATATAATAATTCATATCTTACAGAAAATGTAGAAAGCATCTCAAAGCTCAGAAAAATCCGCAAAAATATTAGTTGGAACTGGAAGATCCTCATATTCGTCAGGAAAATATAAGAGACAAAATTAGACAAAAAATCATTTTGAAAATTTTGAAAAACAAACTCAAGCTAAGAAAAATCTGCAAAAATGTCCATTGGAACAGCGAGATCGCCATCTTTAACTGAAAAAATAAGAGAAGACAAACGTAGGCTATAAAAATCATATAATTTAAACAAATGTAGAAAATAGAACCGATCTTATAAAAATCCGCAAAAATATCCGTTGGAACATGGAGATTGACATCTTTAACTAAAAAAAATAAGAGAAGACAACATTAGACCAAAAATCATATCGTTTAATAAAAAGATCCATATCTTCCAAAAAATTTAGAAAATAATCCCAAGGTCAGAAGAATACAGAAAATGTCCGTTAGAAACAGGAGCTCACTATCATCAAGTGAAAAATAAAAGAAGAAGTAAAATAGCACCAAGCTCAGAAAATGCCTCAAAAATATCCGTTGAAATTGGAAAATCGTCATCTTCAACTAAAAAAAATAAGAGAATACAAAATTAGGCTATAAAAACCATATCATTTAATACAATAATCCATATCTTCCAGAAAATTTAGAAAATAACACAAAGCTCAGAAAAATCCGAACAAATGTCCGTTGGAAATGGGAGATCGCCATCTTCAACTTAAAAAAGAGAAGACAAAATTAGCCCAAAAAATCATATCATTTAATAAAAAGCTTTATAATTTTTCAAAAATGAAGAAAAATAGTCCCAAGCTCAGAATATCCGCAAAAATGTCAGTTGGAAGCAGTAGATTGCCATCTATAAGTGAAAAATAAGAGAAGACAAAATTAGTTTACAAAAATCATACCGCTTAATTAAAAGGGCCGTATCTTCAATAAAATGTAGAAAATAGCCCCGAGCTCAGAAAAATCCTCAAAATTGTCCGTTGGGACCGGGAGATCACTATCTTTAACTGAAAAATAAGAGAAGACAAATTAAGCTATAAAATCATATCATTTAATCTAAAGATACATATCTTACAGAAAATATAGAAAATAGACCGGAGCTCAGAAAAATCCGCAATAATGTCCGTTGGAACCGGGAGATAACTATCTTCATCTAAAATATGAGAAGATAAAATTAGGCCAAAAATCATAGTATTTAATAAAAAGATCCCTAACTTCCAGAAAATATAGAAAATAGGCTCTGTGTCAACAAAAATATGCCAAAATCTCTGTTGGAACCGTGAGAATGCCATCTTAATCGAAAAAAAATAAGAAAAGACGACATTAGGCCAAAAAAATCAGATCTATTAATAAAATGATCCATATGTTCCATAAAATGAAGAAAAATAGCCCCAAGCTAACAAAAAATAGTAAAAAAGTCCGTTGGAACCTGTAGATTGCAATATTCAACTTAAAAATATAAGAAGAAAAACATTGGATATAAAAATCATATCATTTAATAAAAACATTCGTATCTTCAATAAAATGAAGAAAATAGCGCCGAGGTTCAAAAAATCTGCAAAAATTCCGTTGGAACAGAAAGATCGACATCTTCAATTGAAAAAATAAGAGTAGATAAAATTATTCCAAAAATCATATCATTTAATAAAAATATACATAACTTCAAGAAAATTTAGAAAATAGCCCCGAGCTCAGAATAATTTGCAAAAATGTTCGTAGGAAACGAGGGATCGCCATCTTCAACTAAAAAATAGGAGAAGACAAATTTCGGCCAAAAAATCATATCATTTAATAAAAAATCCATAACTTTTCGAAAAGGTAGAAAAATAGTCTTGATCTCAGAAAAATCTGCAAAAAATGTTTGTTGGAACCAGGAGATCGCCATCTTCTACTGAAAAAAAATAAGAAAGACAAGATTAGTCTAAAAATAATATCAATTAATAAAAAGATTCATATCTTCAATAAAAGAATATAGAAAATAGGACCGAGCACAAAAAATCCCGAAAAATATCGGTTGGAATAGGGAGATCGCCATTTGCAACTAAAAATAAGGGAAGTAAAATTAGGCCAAAATTAAATCATTTAATAAAATGATCCATATCTTCCGAAAAATTCAAAAAATAGCCCCGAGCTCAGAAAAATCCGCAAAAATGTCCAGTTAAACAGAGAGATCGCTATCTTAAATTAAAAAAATAAGAGAAGACAAAATTAGGCAAAAAAATCGTATCATTTAACTAAAACATGTGTGTCTTGTAGAAAATACAGAAAATAGCTCCGAGCTAAGTAAAATCCGTTAAAATATCTGTTTGAACCGGGAGATCGCCATATTCAACTGAAAAATAAGAGAAGACAAAATTATACTATAAAAATCATATCTTTAATTTAAAGATACATATCTTACTGAAAATTTAGAAAATAGCTAGTAGCTCTGGAAAAACTGCAAAAATGACCGTTGGAACAAGGAGATCACCATCTTATTCTGAAAAATAAGAGAAGACAAAATTAGACTTAAAATAAAATTATAAAATAAAAAGATACAAATCTTCCAGAAAATGTAGAAAATAGCCAATAGGCCAAAAAAATCCACAAAAAATATTCGTTGGAACCGCGAGAACGCCATCTTCAATTTAAAAATAAGAGAAGACAAAATTGGGCCAAAAAATCATATCATTTAATAAAATGATCCATATCTTCCATAAATAGCAGAAAGATTGCACCGAACTTAGAAAATCCGCAAAAATGTCAGTAGGAACCCGGAGATCGCCATCTTCATCTAAAAATATGACGAGATAAAATTATGCAAAAAATCATATTTTTTATTAAAAGATCCATAACTTCCAGAAAATATAGAAAATAGCCTTTAGTTCAAAAGATCTGCAAAAATGTCTGTTGGAACCGGGAGAACGCCATCTTAAACTGTAAAAATAAGAAAAGACAAAATTAGGGCTAAAACATATCATTTAATAAAAAGATCCATATCTTCCATAAAATGTAGAAAAATAGCCCCAGGGTAGGAAAAATCAGTAAAATTGTTCGTTGGAACTGTTAGATCGACATATTCCACTGAAAAAAATAAGAGAAGCCAAACAAAGGATATAAAAATATATCATTTAATAAAAAGATGCATATCTGACATAAAATTTAAAAAATTGCACTAAGCTGCGAAAAATCGGCAAAAATGTCCGTTGGAACAGAGAGATCGCTATCTTCAACTGAAAAAAAATAAGAGAAGACAAAATTAAGCCAAAAATTATATCATTTAATAAAAAGAAGCATCTCTTCTAGAAAATTTAGAAAATAGCCCGAGGTCAGAATAATCTGTAAAAATGTCCGTTGGAACCGGGAGATCGTCATCTTCAACTAAAAAAAGAAGACAAAATTTGGCCAAAAAATCATATCCTTTAATAAAAATACATATCTTGCAGAAAATGTAGAAAAATAGTCCCAAGCTAAGAAAAGTCCGCAAAAATTGTCTATTGGAACCGGTAGATCATATCCTTAACTTGAAAAAAAATAAGAGAAGAAAAATATAGGCTATAAAAATCATTTCATTTGATAAAAAGATACATATCTTCCATAAAATGTAGAAAATAGCACCGAGCACAAAAAATTCCGCAAAAATATCAGTTGGAACCGAGAGATCGCCATCTTCAACTGAAAAATAAGAGAAGGCAAAATTAGGCCAAAAATCAAATTATTTGACTAAAAGATCCATATCTACCAAAAGATTTAGAAAATAGCCCCGAGGTTAGAATAATCATCAAAAAATGTCCATTGGAACCTGAAGATCGCCATATTCAACTAAAAAAATAAGAGAAGACGCACAAAGGATATAAAATTATATCATTTAATAAAAAGATCCATAACTTCCCAAAAATGTAGAAATATAGAACCGAGTTAAGAAAAATCCACAAAAATGTTCATTGAAACCGGGAGATTGCCATCTTCAACCAAAAAATAAGAGATGACAAAATTAGGCTATAAAAATCATATCATTTAATATAAAGATCCACATCTTATAGAAAAAGTAGAAAATAGCACGGAGCTCAAAAATATCCGCACAAATGTAATTTGGAACCGGGAGATCGTCATTTCAATTGTAAAAAAGAGAAGAAAAAGTTAGGCCAAAAAATCAAATCTTTTAATAAAAATATCCATATCTTCCAGAAAAGTAGGACAAATTGTCCCAAGCAAAGAAAAATTCGTAAAAATTTCTGTTAAATCGGGTTGATCGTCATCTTCAACTAAAAAAAATAAGTGAAGACAAATATAGGCTATAGAAATCATATCTTTTAATAAAAAGTCATCTTCTTTAATAAAATATAGAAAATAGCACCGAGCTCATAAAAATCTGCAAAAATGTCTGTTGAAACTGGGAGATCGTCATCTTCAACTTAAAAATAAGAGAAGACAAAATTCGGCCAAACATCACATCATTTAATAAAAAGATACATATATTCCAAAAATTTAGATAATAGCCCATAGGTCAGAATACTATGCAAAAATGTCTGTTGGAACCGAAAGTCGATATCTTCAACCGAAAAATAAGAGAATACAAAATTAGACCATAAAAATCATATCATTTAATATAAAAGATCCATATCTTCCAGAATATGCAGAAAATATCCTGGAGCTCAAAAAATCCGCAAAAATTTCCGTTGAAACCGGAAGATCGCCATCTTCAACTGAAAAAAATAAGAGAAGACAAATGTATGCTATAAAAAATATCATTTAATAAAAAGTTTTATATCTTTGATAAACTGTAGAAACTAATACCAAGCTCAAAAAATCCACAAAATGTTCATTGGAGCCGGGAGAACGCCATCTTAAACTGAAAGTTAAGAGAAGACAAAATTAGGCTATAAAAATCATATCATTTAATATAAAGAGTCATATCTTACAGAAAATGTAGAAAATATACCAAAGCTAAGAAAAGCTTGAAAATGTAGAAAAATAGCCTCGAGTTCAGAAAAATCCACAAAAATGTCACTTGGAAGCAGGAGATCACCATCTTTAACGGAAAAATAAGAGATGACAAAATTAGGTTATAAAAATCTTATCATTTAATATAGAGATTCATATTATACAAAAAATATAGAGAATATCTCGTAGCTCAAAATAAATCGCCAACAATGTCTATTGGAATTGGGAGATCGCAGTAAAAAAGAAGAAGACAAAATTAGGCCAAAAAATCATATCATTTCATAAAAAGATACATATCTTCAAGAAAATGTAGAAAAGTGGCCTCAAGCTAAGAAAAATCTACAAAAATGTCTGTTGGAACCAGTAAATCGACATATTGAAACTGAAAAATATAAGAAGACAAATGTGGGCCATAAAAATCATATTATTTAATAAAAACTTCTATATCTTCCATAAAATACAGGAAATAGCACCGAGCTCGAAAAATACACAAAAATATCAGTTGGAACTGGGAGATACCATCTTCAACTGAAAAATGAGAGAAGACAAACTTAGGCTATAAAAACCATATCATTAAATATAAAGATACATAACTTTCCGAAAATATAGAAAATAGACATGAGCTCAAATGTTGAAAAAGACCATGGAAAGAAAAATCCGCAAAAATGTTCGTTAGAACCTGGAGATCGCCATCTTCAACTGAAAAATATGAGAAGACAAAATTAGGCTATAAAAATCTTGCATTTAATAAAGAGATCCATATCTTTAATAAAATGTAGAAAATAGCCTGGAGCTCAGAAAAATCCGCAAAAAATATCCATTGGAACTGGGAGATCACCATCTTCAACAAAAAAAATAAGAGAAGATAAAATAAGGACAAAAAATCAATATCATTTAATAAAATGATTCATATCAAAAAAATCTGCTAAAAATTCTGTTGGAACCGAAAGATTACCATCTTCAACTAAAAAATAAGAGAAGACAAATTAGGCGATAAAAATTATATCATTTAATATAAAGATCCATGTCTTAAAGAAAATATAGAAAATTGCCCGGAGCGAAGAAAAATTCGCAAAACGGTCCGATGAATCGAGAGATCGCCATATTCAACGAAAAAATATCAGTTGGAACCGGAAGATCCCCATGTTCAACTGAAAAGTAAGATAAGGTAACATTAGGTCAAATATCAACACATTTAACATAAAGATCCATGTCTTCCAAAAAATTTAGAAAATAGCCCCGAGGTCAGAATAATCCGCAAAAATGTTCGTTGGAACCGGAAGATCGCCATCTTTAGCTAAAAAATAATAGAATACAAAATTTGGCCAAAAAATCATATTATTTAATAAAAAGATCCATATCTTACAAAAAATGTAGAAAAATAGTCCCATGCAAAGAAAAGTCCAGAAAAATGTCCGTTGGAACCGATAAATCGCCACCTTCCTTTGAAAAAATAAGAGAAAAAAATTGTAGGCTATAAAAATCATCTCATTTAATAAAAAGATACATATATTCCATAAAATGTTGAAAATAGCACTGAGCTCAAAAAAATCTGCAAAAATATCAGTTAAAACCGAGAGATCGACATCTTCAACTGAAATAAGAGAATGCAAAATTAGGCCAAAAATCAAATCATTTAATAAAAAATCAATATCTTCCAAAAAATTTAGAAAATAACCACGAGGTCAGAATAATCCGAAAAAATGTCTGTTGGAACCAAAATTCCGCAAAAATGTCCGTTTGAACCGAGGAGATTACCATCTGCAGCTGAAAAATAAGAGAAGACATATTTATGCTATAAAAATAATATCATTTAATATAAAGATCCATATCTTATAGATAATGTAGAAAATAGCCCGGAGCACAAAAAAATCCGTACAAATGTAAATTTGAACTGGGAGATTGCCCTCTTCAACTAAAAAAGAGAAGACAAATTGGGCCAAAAAAATCATATCATTTAATTAAAATATCCATATCTTCCAGAAAAGGTAGAAAATAGTCCCAAGCTAAGAGAAATCCGCAAAAATGTCTGTAGGAATGGGTAGATCGCCATCTTAAACTGAAAAATAAGAGAAGACATTGTAGGCTATAAAAATCATATCATTTAATAAAAATATTTTTATCTTTAATAAAATATAGAAAATAGCACCGAAATCATAAAAATCCATAAAAATGTCCGTTGGAACGGGAGATCGCCATCTTCAATTGAAAAATAGGAGAAGACAAAATTAGGCCAAAAATATTATCATTCAATTAAAAATATACATTTATTTCAGAAATTTTGAAAATCGCCCCGAGATCCGAATAATACGCAAATATTTCTGTTGGAACCGGGAGATCACCATCTTCAACTGAAAAATAAGAGAAGACAAAATTAGCCCATAAAAAGCATATCATTTTATATAAAGATCTATATCTTCTAGAATATGTTGAAAATAACCTAGAGCTCAGAAAAATCTGCAAAAATTCCGTTGGAATCGAGATATCGCCATCTTCAACTGGAAAAATAAGAGAAGACAAACGTTGGGTATAAAAATCATATCATTCAATAAAAAGTTCTATATCTTCCATAAAATGTAGAAAATAGCACCGAGCTTAAAAATTGGCAAAAAAGTTCGTTGTTACCGGGAGATTGCCATCTTCAAATGAAAAATAAGAGAAGACAAAATTGGGCTATTAAAATCATATCATTTAATATAATGATCCATATATTACAAAAATGCAGAAAGTATCCCAGAGTACAGAAAAATCTGCAAAAATGTTAGCTGGAACCGGGAGATCATCATCTTCATCGGGAAATTATAGACGAAATAATTAGGCAAAAAATCATATCATTTCATAAAAAGATCCATATCTTTCAGAAAATTTAGAGAAACAAACTCAAGCTAAGAAAACTCCGCAAAAATGTCCATTGGAACCGCGAGATCGCCATCTTCAACTAGGGGTGGCAATTCGGGCCGGCCCGGTCCTTTTCGGGCCGTGCCGGCCCAGTCTGGTTTTATTAAAGGACTGGGCCGGCCCGGCCCGATAAGACTTCGGGCCATTTCGGAGAGGCCCGGGCACGGTCCGATAAAAATTCGGGCCGCCCGGCCCGGTCCGATAGGGTTGAATGAATTATGTATTGTGACAATATTTTATCATATTTTTAAACACAAACTTGTCTCATAAGTTTAAAGATGCATTGAAATGGAGCATGAAAGAAGAGGATTAAGTGGGTTGCATAAGTTGATGTGTCCTACATTGTTTTCATTTATTTGTCAAGATGAAGTAACATGTTTGGTGGTTCTTTGTCTCTTCTCGGAAACTGAGATCGACCCCCCCAAGATCCAAAGACATCAAAGTTGGTGATGGCGAGAAGTTGTTAAAATTTATGATATTTGGACCTTGATCTAATAAGATTCATGACATTGGACTCAACACCATAAATGAATGTACATTACTGAAATCTGATTTAGATCAGTGTGTGGTCAAATTGAAGTGGGACGATCGAGATCGCCATCTTCAACTGATAAAAAATAAGAGAAGACAAATGCAGGATTTAAAAATCATATAATTTATAAAAATGTAGAAAATAGAACCGAACTTATAAAAATCTGCAAAAATATCCGTTGGAACAGAGAGATCGCCATCTTTAACTGAAAAATAAGAGAAGACAAAATTAGGCCAAAAATTATTTCGTTTAATAAAAAATCCATACCTTCCAAAAAATTTAGAAAATATTCCCAAGGTTAGAAGAATACACAAAATGTCAATTAGAAACGGGAGATCACTATCTTCAACTGAAAAATAAAAGAAGAAAAAATTATGTCAAAATTATATCATTTAACAAAAAGATCCATAACTTCTCGAAAATCTAAAAAAATAGCCCCGAGCTCAGAAAAATCCACAAAAAATGTCCTTTGGAACCAGGAGATCGCTATCTTCAATTGAAAAAAAATAAGAGATGACAAAATTAGGCCAAAAATCATGTCATTTCATAAAAGATATATATCTTCTAGAAAATGTAGAAAAATAGTCTTAAGTTAAGAAAAGTCTGCAAAAATGTTCGTTGAAACCGGGAGATTACCATCTTCAACTAAAAAAATAAAAGAATACAAACGTATGCTATAAAAATCATAGTATTTAATAAAAAGTTCTATATCTTCCATTAAATGTAGAAAATAGCACCGGAGCTCAAAAAATTCGGTAAAAATATCTGTTGGAACTGGGAGATCGCCATCTTTAGTTGAAAAATAAGAAAAGAAAAAAATTAGGATATAAAAATCATATCATTTAATATAAAGATTCTTGTCTTCCAGAAAAAGTACAAAATAGTCCCGAGCTCAGAAAAATCCTCAAAAATGTCAGTTGTAACCGAGAAATCGCCATGTTCAATTGAAAAATAAGAGAAGACAAAATTAGTCCAAAATATCATATCATTTAATAAAATGATACATATCTTCCAAAAAAGCGGAAAATAGTCTAGTGCTCGGAAAAATCTGCAAAAATGTCCGTTGGAACCGGGAGATCGCCATCTTCAACTGGAATAAAAGAGAAGAAAAAATTAGGCCAAAAATCACATTATTCAAAGAAAAGATCGCAATCTTCAACTGGAAAATAACAGAAGATAAACTTTGGCTATAAAAATCATATTAATTAATAAAAAAATCCATATCATTCATAAAATGTAGAAAATAGCACCACGCTCAGAAAATGATATAAAAAATCTTATCAGTTAAAGATGGCGATATCCAGGTTACAACGAACATTTTTATAGATGAAGATGGTGATTTTCCAGTTCCGAATTTTGT
>JAULAV010008461.1:0-60650 GCA_030789695.1 Scilla litardierei
TGTCGGTCAGTGAGGGTGAAGCTCCTCGGCTTAGGACCGGTCGGCGTCTGCGTTGGCTGGGGGAATTGCCCCCAGACTTACGAGCGATGGAGTCGGTCAGCGAGGGTGAAGCTCCTCGGCTTAGGACCGGTCAGCGTCTGCGCTGGCTGGGGGAATTGCCCCCAGACTTACGAGCGATGGAGTCGGTCAGCGAGGGTGATGCTCCTCGGCTTAGGATCGGTCGGCGTCTGCGCTGGCTGGGGGAATTGCCCCCAGACTTACGAGCGTCAGAGTCGATCAACGAGGGTGAAGCTCCTCGGCTTAGGACCGGTCGGCGTCTGCGCTGGCTAGGGGAATTGCCCCCAGACTTACGAGCGTCGGAGTCGGTCAACGAGGGTGAAGCTCCTCGGCTTAGGACCAGTCTTGATTGACCCCCCGTCCGGTGAGGTGGCGGTCTTCACTCTTACGCAGCCTTAGCAAAATGTTGACTCCGTCGGAGATGAAGAAAAGGAAAAAGGAGTGCATTTGTACTCTTAAAGGTCCTATTGGACTAGTACATTTGGAGGAAAAAAGAAATAAAGCAAGACGGGGGGATGTGAACCTAGATAATCTCCTCCCGACTAGGCGGTGACTGGGGGGGCCTCGCCTGCTCACCCTATGATGCGGAGGGGTCCTTGGACGGCGTTAACCTTCTTTTCTTTGTCCGGCTGCTTGGATGTTCCTTCTCCGTGGGCCGGGTCATCGGTAAAGTTCCTTGCGTGCCCTCGGCTCATCAACTTTTCGATGTCCTTCTTTAGGTGCCAGCAGTCTTCAGTGTCGTGGCCGTTGTCTTTGTGGTACTGGCAATACTTTTCCCCATTTCCCCCCCTCTTTTTGTCTTCGGCAGGGGGCGATCAGCGTGATCTTCCTTCTGCACTTGAGTGAGGACGACGTCCGGGGTGGCGTCCCTCGTATCCTCCCTCCGCTGCTTGTTTCTCACCCTCTTCTCTGTCCGGTACCCTTCGGGGCTGTGGCGCTCGCTATCGCCGCGCTTGGTCCCTCGTCTGGCCTTTCTTGCCTCGATGGCCAAGGTCTCCTCGGTCAACATGAAGCGCTCGGCCCTCGCCATGATCCCATCGTGATCTTTCGGGGGATCATTGTGCAGAGATTTCTTCAAGCCTCTATGACGCATCCCTTTCTTTAGGGCCGTTTGGACAACGAGGTCGGGAGGGCTGTTTACGTTCAGCCGCTCAGCGTTGAAGCGGTGCATAAATTGTCGGAGCGGCTCGGTCGGGCCCTACACTATGTTAAACAAATGTTCAGCATCAGGCATTACCTATCGCCCTGCCATGAACTGTTTGCAAAACAGCTGGGTGAGTTCCTCGAAGCTGTCAATGAAGCTGCTGGGCAGGCTGCGGTACCAAGTTCTCGCTGATCCCCTGAGGGTCGAATAAAAGCCCCTGCAGAGCAGGGTATCATCAGCTCCCTGGAAGGACATGTCCCCCTCGTAGTCCATCACATGGTTCCCTGGATCTCCTATCCCGTCGTATTTCCCCAGCGTCAGGATCTTGAATCGAGAGAGGACCCGCGCGTCGGTTATTCTCCGCGACAGGGGGCACCAGTCTCCGTGGATGCCTCCAGGGGTCCGACACCCGCCTACCCCAAGCTCGTTCGGTTGTGGAGGTGGCACAGGCGCTGGCTGGGCTGGCTCAACGGCCCTCGCCACACTGGGGGTGGGGCTGGTCCGGCGTTCCCGGCTCCTCCGGTGGGAGCTTCCGCTTAGCCGTGATCGGTCCCTCGAGTGGCGCCGATCAGTTCTTCTGCGGTGGGGTGATCGTGGCCGACGAGACGACGTGGTCACCGATTCGTCCCCCGTGTATTCGGTACCCCTCCTGCTCCTTTCGCGATAAGAGGAGGAGGCACGCGATCTCGCCTGGTAGAAGCCGGGTAGTGTGAACCGATGCTCCGTGTTCGATCTTCGATTTCCGTGGTCAGCAACCACAGCGGACCGCAGGAGCGGGGGACCCCCCTCACAACGATGGCCGTCGCCCAACACGTCTTCGTTGGCTGGCGCGGCGCCGATGAGCTGCTGTACCATCACGACCAGCGTCTGAATGTTCGCGTTGGTCTCTTGGGCCAGGGCACGGAGCTGCTCCTGTGTGGCCAGCTCGGACTCGCCAGTCTCTTTGGCTGAGGGGGCGTGGTGATTGCCGTTGGGTGCGCCCTCAAGGTTGCTGTTGGGTGCGCCATTTCCCTCCTCCGGGATGGGGGGCATGCGTCTCTTCCTGTTGCAAGCGCGTGCCATTGCAAGTGTGGTTTGTTTTTTCGCGGGATAGTTCGTTCCCACAGACGGCGCCAGATGTTTCAGAGTGTTTTTTTCACTACAGTATCGTTGACCGCGGACTGCCCGGTCAACGTGGTCAAGGGTCCGATTGGGGTCCCTTGGGTGCGTCGAGCGCGTGTAGACGCGACGCGAATCGGAGATGTAGTCGACGCAGAGCACGTCATCTGGGCCGGATCTGGATCCTCGGCCTCTGGGGGGCTGAGGGGAAGCCTCGGCCCGGTGTGAGGTGCTCGGCCTCGGACGGTCGGACGACGAGGGGAAGCCTCGGCGCCTTGGCTTGACGCGCGATCCGACGCGGAGCTGAGGGGAAGCCTCGGCTCGGATGGGTGCGCTCGGCCTCAGTCGGTCAGACGACGAGGGGTAGCCTCTATCGTCTCGCTTGATGCGCGGCCGGCATGGAGCTGAGGGGAAGCCTCGGCTCGGATGGATGCGCTCGGCCTCGGTCTCTCCTGGCGTCGAGGGGGTGGCCTCAATGCCTTGCTTGATGGCGTTCACCTGGTGTCGAAGGGAAGCTTCGGCACTTGGATCTAACGTCTTCCTGAACAGACGAGAACACTCGTCAGGGAGGCCGGACCTTGGTTCCGGCCAAATCCCCTCCGATGCCTAAGTCAGATGACAGTCTGAAAGAGGTGGCTCGGCGGGGACGGTTCGACTCGAGAGGAGATCGAAACGACGTCCTCCGGCACGAGCGGGGGGGAGGAGATGAAGTGGGGGAACTAGGTCGTTGATGGAGTACCTTAGGTTTTGGTACCTGAGATGCCGTCCTTTGTTCAGTCGTCCTCCTAGTCCTTTTATAGGCCTCTCGTCGCAACCACCCATGACTCACGTCCTTCGTCCGCCCCCAATCGTGCCCCCTCAATCCGCCTCCCCATCGCCACTCCCCGCGCCATGCCAGCACCTCCCCATAACGGCCATTCAGTGGCAGCGGGCCTGGGGGAACGGTTATCGCTGGAGTGGGCGAGTGACTCGCGCGTTTCCGGGGTCGGGTCGGATCGATGTTCGGGGTCCTCTCATGGGCTTCGTTGGGTGGGCTTGGACCCCCCACGATTTCGCGTTGTAGGCTGCGCCTTTGGGCCCATGCTGTTGGGCCTCCGCAAAATAGACGTATCAATATCTTTCCACAATGCGGAAAATAGCCCGGTGGTCAGAAAAATCCGCAAAAATGTCTGTTAGAACCGAGAGATCGCCATTTTCAATTAGAATATAAGAGAAGACAAACTGAGGCTTAAAAATCATATCATTTAATAAAAAGATCGCCATCTCAACTAGAAAATAATAGAAGACAAATTTAGACTATAAAAATCTTATCAATTAATAAAAAGATATTTATCTTTCATAAAATGTAGAAAATAGTACCAAGCTAAGAAAATGATATATAAAAATCATATCAGTTGAAGATGGCGATATCCTGGTTACGACGGACATTTCTATAGATGAAGATGGTGATTTTCTGGTTCCTAATTTTGTCTTCTCTTCTATTTCAGTTGAAGATGGCGATTTCCCAGTTTTAACGGACATTTTTGGCCTAATTTTGTCTTCTCCGATATCATTTAATAAAACGATCCATATCTTCCAGAATATGCGGAAATAGTCCAAATTTCAGAAAAATCCACAAAAATGTCCGATGGAACCAGGAGATTGCCAACTTCAACTGAAAATATAATAGAAGACAAAATAAGGCCAAAAAATCAAATCATTTAATAAAAAGATCGCCATCATCAACCGAAAAATAAGAGAAGACAATATTAGGCAATAAAAATCATATCAATTAATATAAAGATCCTTATCTTCAAGAAAATATAGAAAATAGCCCTGAGCTCAGAAAAATCAGCAAAAATGTTCGTCAGGAGATCGCCATTTCAACTGAAAAACAAGAGAAGACAAAATTTGGCTATAAAAATCAAATCATTTAATCTAAAGATCCATATCTTACAGAAAATGTAGAAAATAACCCAGAGTTAAGAAAAATCCGCAAAATGTCTGTTGTAATCGGGGGATCGCCATTCATCTAAAAAGTAAGCCAAGACAAAATTAGGCCAAAAATCAGATCATTTAATAAAATGAACAATATCTTCCAGAAAATGTAGAAAATAGCCCCGAGCTCAGAAAAATCACCAAAAATGTCCGTTGGAACAGAGATATTGATATCTTCAAGTGAAAAAAATAAGAGACGACAAAATTAGGGAAAATTTTTTATCATTTAACTAAAAGATGCATATCTACCAGAAAATATAGAAAATAGCTTCGAGCTAAGTAAAATCTGCCAAAATGTCTGTCTGAACCGGGATATCACCATCTTCAACTGAAAAATAAGAGAAGACAAAATTAGGCTAGAAAAAATCATATCTTTTATTTTAAAGATACATATCTTACAGAAAATTTAGAAAATATCCAGTAGCTAAGAAAAAACCGCAAAAATGTCTGTTGGAACTGGGAGATCGCCATCATAATTTGAAAAATAAGAGAAGAAAAAGTAGGCTTAAAATCCAAATTATATAATAAAAAATCCATATCTTTCAGAAAATGTTGAAAATAGCCTCTACGTCAAAAAAATCCACAAAAATATAAGTAGGAACCGAGAGAACGCCGTCTTCAACAGAAAAATAAGAGAAGACAAAATTCGGCCAAAATTAATATCATTTAATAAAATTATGCATATCTTCCATAAAATGTTCAAAAATTGCTCCGAACTTAGAAATTTTGCAAAAATATCAGTTGGAACCCGGAGATCGCCATCTTCGTCTTAAAAATATGAGAAAACAAAATTAGGCCAAAATCATATTATTTATTAAAATGATCCAAATTTTCCAGAAAATATGGAAAATAGCATCTATGTCAAAAAAATTCGTAAAACTGTCCGTTGGAACCGAGAGAACGCAATCTTAAACTGAAAAAAGAGAAGACAAAATAAGGCCAAAAAATCATATCATTTAATAAAAAATCACCACCATCAACTACATTATTATAGAAGACAAAATTAGGCAACAAAAAATAAAGATTTTTATATTCCAGTATATATTGAAATTATCTCCGAGCGTAGAAAAATATGCAAAAATTCTGTTGGAAACAGGAGATCGCCATCTTTAACTGAACAATAAGAGGAGTCAAAATTAGGCCTTAAAAATCATATCATTTAATTTATAGATCCATATCTTAGAGAAAATGTAGAAATTAGCCTAGAGCTCAATAAAATCTGCATAAATGTCTGTTGGAACCGGGAGATCGACATCTTCTTCTGAAAAATAAGAGAGGAAAAAATTAGGCCATAAAATTTTTATCATTTAATACAAAGATCCATATCTTACAAAAAATGTAGAAAATATCACGGAGCTCAGAAAATTCCGCAAAATTTTCATTGGAACTGGGAGATTGCCATATTCATCATCTACTCATCTATTAATATACATATAATCATCTTAGTGAGCCTTAGTATTATCATAGAATCCAACCAAATATGTTCATCATGCCAAAATGACCAATCTGGAGTTTTTGGCTATCCATCAGTCGACTAATGATGGCACGACAGGTGACTGGGTAATTCCAGGCGCCTGCCTAGCCTTCTACAGCCGACTAGTATGCACAGCTCAAGTCAACTTATTTCTTGACTCTTCTTGAGCTTTTCGCCTCAGTCGACTGAAGTTCATTTTACTATAAAATCATATCATTTAATCCATATCTTCAATAAACTGTAAAACATAGCTCAGTGTTTAGAAAAATCTGCAAAAATGGTCGTTGGAACCGGGGAGATCGTCATCTTCAACTTAAAAATCAGAGAAGACAAAATTAGGCCATAAAAATCATATCATTTAATCTAAATATTCATATCTTACAGAAAATTTAGAAAATTTCCCGAAGCTCAGAAAAAATACGCGAAAATGTCCATTGGAACATGGAGATCCCCATCTTCATCTGCAAAATAACAGAAGAATAAATTAGGCCTAAAATTCATATCATTTAATAAAAAGATCCATATCTTCCAGAAAATGTAGAAAATAGACTTAAGGTCAAAACAATCCTTAAAAATCACCGTTGGAACCGTGAGATCGCCATCTTCAATTAAAAAATTAAGAGACGATAAAATTAGGCCAAAAGATCATATCACATTTAATAAAATGATCCATATCTTCCATAAAATGAAGAAAAATAACCCCAGGTTAACAAAAATCAGTAAAAATGTCCACAGGAACCGATAGATCGGAATATTCATCTAAAAATAAGAGAAGAAACGTAGGATATAAAAATCATATCATTTAATAAAAATTCATAAATTCCATAAAATGTAGAAAATAGCACCAAACTTTGAAAAAACTGCAAAAATTTCCGTTGGAACCGGCAAATCTCCATTTACCACAGAAAAATAAAAGTAGACAAAATTAGGCTAATAAAAATCATATCATTTAAAAAAAGATTCATATCATACAGAATATGTAGAAAATCTCCTGGAGTTTAGAAAAATCCGCAAAAATGTTCCTTGGAACCAGGAGATCGTCGGGCTCTGCAAAAATAGAGAAGATAAAATTAGGCCAACAAATCATATCATTTTATAAAAAGATACATATCTTTCAGAAGATGTAGAACACCATACTCAAGCTAAGAAAAATCAGCAAAAATATCCATTAGAACCGGGAGATCACCATCTTCAATTGAAAAAATAAGAGAAGACAAACGTTGGCAATAAAAATCAAATCATTTATAAAAATTATACAAAATAGCACCGACCATAAAAAATCCGCAAAAATATCTGTCGGAACAGGGAGATCGACATCTTCAAGTAAGGCCAAAAAGCTTATCATTTAATAAAAAGATATATATCTTCCAGAAAATTTAGAAAATAGTCTTGTAGTCAGAATAATATGCAAAATGTCTGTTAGAAACGGGAGATCGCAATCTTCAACTGAAAAATAAAATAAGACAAAATTAGGCCAAAACATATCATTTAATAAAAAGATCCATAACTTTTCGAAAATGTACAAAAATAGCCACGTGCTTAGAAAAATCTGCAAAAATGTCCCTGAGAACCGAGAGAACAGTATATTCATCTGAAAAATAAGACATGACAAATTAGGTTATAAAAATCATATTATTTAATATAAAGATTCATATTATACAAAAAATTATAGAAAATAGCCTGGAGCTCAAAAAAATCCGCACAAATGTCCTTTGGAACAGGGATATCACCATCTTCAAATTAAAAAAGAGACGACAATATTAGGCCAAAAAATCATATCATTTCTTAAGACGATACACAACTTCCAGAAAATGTAGAAAAATCCGCAAAAATGTCAGTTGAAACCTGGAGATCGCCATCTTCAAATGAAATAATAAGAGAATACAAACATAGGATATGAAAATCGTATTATTTAATAAAAAGTTCTGTATCTTCCATAAAATGTGAAAAATAGCACCAAGCTCAAAACATTACGCAAAGTGGCACTTGGAACTGGAAGATTGACAACTTCAACTTAAAAAATAAGAGAAGACACCATTATCCATAAAAATCATATTAATTAATAAAAAGATCCATAACTTTTCAAAAATGTAGAAAATAGCCTGGAGCTCAAAAAAATCCACAAAATGTTCGTTGAAACTGAGAGATCACCATCTTCAACTGAAAAAAATAAGAGAAGAAAAATTAGGTCAGAAAATCACAACATTTAATAAAAATATCCTTAACTTTTTGAAAATGTAGAAAAATAGCCCAAGTTCAGAAAAATCGACAAAAATGTCCATTGGAACCGGGAGATTACCATCTTCCACTAATTAATAAGAAAAGACAAAATTAGATTATAAAAATCATATCATTAAATAATAAGATCCATAACTTTTCGAAAATGTAGAAAATAGATCGGAGCTCAGAAAAATCCGAAAAATGCCCATTTGAACCAGTAGATCACCATCTTCAACTGAAAAATAGAAGAAGACAAAATAAGGCCAAAAAATCATATCATTTAATAAAAAATACATATCTGCCATAAAATGTAGAAAATAGCACCGAGCTCAGAAAAGTCTGCACAAATGTCTGTTGGAACCAGTGGATCGTAATATTCAAATAAAAAGAGAAAACAAAATTAGACCAAAAAATCATATCATTTAATAAAAAGACTCATTTCTTCCAGAAAAGGTAGAAAAAAGCCAAATCTAAGAAAAATCTGCAAAATGTCTGTTGGAACAAGGAGATCTTCATATTCAACTGAAAAAATTTGAGAACACAAAATTAGGTTACAAAAAATCTTGTCCTTTAATAAAGAGATCCATATCTTTAATAAAATGTAGAAAATAGTCTGGAGCTCAGAAAAATCCGCATAAATGTTTGTTGGAACCGAAAGATTGTCATCTTCAACAGAAAAATAAGAGAAGAAATAATTAGGATATAAAAATCACATCAATTAATATAAAGATTCTTAACCACCACAAAGTGTACAAAATAACACCGAGATCAGAAAAATTTGCAAAAATGTCAGTTGGAACCGGGAGATCGCCATCTTCAACTAAGGCCAAAATATCATATCATTTAATAAAATGATACATATCTTTGAAAGAAGTGGAAAATAGCCCAGAGTTCAGAATATTCTGCAAAAATGTCTGTTGGAACTAGAAGATTGCCATCTTCAACTGAGAAAAATAAGAGAAGAAAAAATTAAGTCAAAAAATCATTTCATTAAATAAAAAGATCCACAACTTCCCGAAAATGAAGAAAATAGCCCCAAGCTCAGAAAAATAGACAAAAATGTACGCACGAACCGGGAGATCGCCATCTTTAAATGAATAATAAGAGAAGACCAAATTAGGTTATAAAAATCATACCATTTAATATAAAAATTCATATCACACAAAAAATGTAGAATATAGCTCGGAGCTCAGAAAAATCCGAAATAATGTCCGTTGGAACCAGTAGATCTCCATCTTCAACTTAACAATAAAAGAAGATAAAATATGCCAAAAATCATATCATTTAATAAAAAGAAACATATCGGCCATAAATGTAGAAAATAGCACCGAGCTTAGAAAAATTCGCACAAATGTCTGTTGGAACCAGGAGATCGCAGTATTCAACTGAAAAAAATAGAAGACAAAATTAGGCCAAAAAATCATATCATTTAATAAAAATTTATATCAAGAAAATGTAGAAATCCCCTAAAGTTAAGAAAAATCAGAAAAATGTCCATTGGAACCGAGAAATCGACATATTCAACTGAAAAATATGAGAAGACAAAATTTGGCTACAAAAATCTTGTATTTAATAAAGAGATCCATACCTTTAATAAAATGTAGAACAGAGCCTGGAGCTTAGAAAAATACACAAAAAATGTCCGTTGGGATTGGGAGATCGCCATCTTCAACTGAAAAAATAAGAGAAGAAAAATTAGGATAGAAAAATCATATCATTTAATATAAAGATTCCTATCTTCTAGAAAGTGTACAAAATAACCCCGAGCTCAGAAAAATCTTCAAAAATGTCCATTGGAACCGAGTGATTGACATCCTCAACCAAAATATCAGAGAAGACAAAATTAGGCCAAAATATCATATCATTTAATAAAATGATACATATCTTCCAAAAAGTGGATAATAGCACGGAGCTCAGAAAAATCCGCAAAAATGTCCTTTGAAACCAGGAGATTGCCATCTTCAACCCAAATATAAGGGAAGAGAAAATTCGGCCAAAATATCATATCATTTAATAAAAAGATTACTATCTTCAACTGGAAAATTAGAGAAGACAAATTTATGCTATAAAAATCATATCAATTAATAGAAAGATCCGTATCTTTCATTAAATGTTGAAAATAGCACCAAGCTCAGAAAATGATATATAAAAATATTATTAGTGGAAGATGGCGATTTACCGGTTTCAACTGACATTTTTGGCCTAATTTTGTCTTCTCTGATATCATTTAATAAAACGATCCATATCTTTCAGAAAATGTGAAAAATAGCCTGGAGCGAAGAAAATTTCGCAAAAATGACTATTGGAACCAGGAGATCGCGATCTTCAATCGAAATATAATCGAAGACAAAATATGGCCAAAAATCATATTATTGAATAAAAAGAATGCCATCATTAACTGGAAAATAAGAGAAGACAAAATAGGCAACAAAAATCATATCAATTAATATAAAGATCCTTATCTTCCAAATGATATGGAAAATAGCCTCGACCTCAGAAAAACTTGCAAAAATTTCCGTTGGAAACAGTAGATCATCCTATTAAACTAAAAAAATAAGAGAAGACAAAATTAGGCCATAAAATCATATCATTTAAAAAGATCCATATCTTACGGAAAATATAGAAAATAGCACAGAGCTAAGAAAAATACGCAAAAATGTCCTTTAGAACTGGGAGACTGTCATCTTCATCTGAAAAATAAGAGAAAAAAAAATTAGACCATAAAAATCATATCATTTAATATAAAGATTCATATCTTACAGAAAATATAGAAAATAGCCCAGAGCTCAAAACATTCCATAAAAATTTCCATTGGAACCGGGAGATCACCATATTCAACTAAAAATAAGAGAAGTGTTTCAGAGTGTTTTCTCACTACAAAGCGTTGACTGTGGAGAACCCGGTCAACGTGGTCAAGGGGCCCGCTTTGGGCCCCTCGGGGGCTTCGAATCGGTGCAGAGGGGGCGAGGGGAAGCCTCGGCCCTGGTTGAGACGCTTGGCCTCGGACAGATGTGCTCGGCCTCGGCTGGAAGGGGGACGAGGGGTAGCCTCATTCGCCCGGGTAGATGCACGGCCGACGGGTGGCGAGGGAGAGTCTCGGCCCCGATTAGGACACTCGGCCTCGGTAGGACGTGCTCGGCCACGGCAGGCTGACGGTGAGGGGAAGCCTCACTGTCCGGTTGATCGAGTGGTCGGAGAGGGGCGAGGGGTAGCCTCGGCCCGTTGATCTGTTGTCCACCTGCGCAGACGAGAACGCTCGTCAGGGGGGCCGGACCTTGGTTCCGGCCAAATCCCCTCCGATGCCTAAGTCAGATAGAGATCTGAGAAAGGAGGCCCCGCGGAGACGGTCCGTCTCGTGAGGAGATCGTAACGGCGTCTCTCGGCGCGAGCGGGGGAGGAAGGAGATGAATTGGGGGAACGAGGTCGTTGATGGAGTACCTTAGGTTTTGTTACCTGAGATGCGGTCCTTTTCTTCGTCGTCTTCCTGGCCCTTTTATAGAGCTCCCGCTTGATTGCCTCCGGCCCACGTCCAACGCCCTGCCATTGATCGTGCCCCATCGGTCCCCCCTCGCCGCCGCTCTCTCCGCCATGCCAGCACCTCCCCATTATCGCTCTTTAGTGGTCGCGCGTCCGGGGGAGTGGTTTTCGCAGGAGTGGGCGAGCGACCAACGGGTTATTGGGGCCGGGTCGGATCGACGTTCGAGAAGGTCCCTTGTAGGGCCTTTGTCGAATGGGCTTTGAGGACGCCGATGGGCTTTTGACCAGTAGTCGGGCTCTTGGGCTCGTGCTTTATGGGCCTCGGTCAAATAGGCGTAACAATTGCCCCCATCGGTCGGGTTGATCGGCCTCGGCCGGTTCGGCTCGACCGATGTGACCTCTGCCGTTTTTGACGTGCTCGCCAGTCGATGCCGACTCATTTATTAGTCGTCATCACGAGTTGGCCCGTTCGACACTTTTAAGGCGCGGGTCCCGAAGCGCCGTCGGCCTTCGGATGCTGCCACGTGTAGCGGCAAGCCTATCCGCCGTTCGCGGAGTCGCCTTAAGTTCGAGAAGCCGAAGGGTTCGTGAGCCGCCATTGGTGGGGTCGATCAGCCCCGGCTCGCTCAGATCGCCTGTTGTGTCTCCTGGGAATCCGAGCGGCGCTCCAATCGAGGCGAGGCCATAAATGTGGGTCATGATGAGGCGGATCGATTGGACTTCGACTGGCGCTGGTTTCGAAACGCCGCCAGTTATTCGAAGCCCGCCACGTGTTCTTGTCAGCCGCTTCGAATTCGCCCTTGCGCCTGGTATATAAAATCCTCAGCCGCGTTGATCTCCACTTCTCTCTTGCTTCTCCCGGTATTCAAAGCTTTCCGCAACTCGGAGTTTCCTATCGCCTTCGCTTCCTTGCCTTCTCCAGACCAGTCGAAAAAAGGTAATTCCTCTCTCGCTTTCATCTTATGGCTGCCCTTTGGATAGGCGGTTCTGGTCAAAGGGCAAGGGATCCTTCGGAGTCCGGGCGGGGTGAGCTCCGGCCAGGGGGATCAGGTTCCCCCGCCGGGAGTCGTTCTCTTCATGATAAGGGGAAGGAGAAACTTTTTCCAGACTTCGCCCGTGATGACGTGGTGTCGGCTGCCGTATGGCTTAATGTGCCCCCGGTTGTCCTCCGTACGCCGTCGAGGACCCCTCCTTCGGTGGCCGCAGAGATCCGGGAGAGATATCTCTGCTTCCCATACGAGGTTCGGGTCCCATTTGTCGACGAGCGGGTTTGCCTTCCGAGGGGCAATGAGGTCGGCGTCTACGTCGAGATGTTCCGCCTGGGTCTTCGCTTCCCGCTCCATCCCTTCTTCATCCAGGTCATTGAACATTTCACATTGTCCCTGTGTCAGTTCGCCCCGTGTTCGATCGCGGTACTGACGGGCTTCGTAACGCTCTGCTGTACCCGTGGTCTGGAGCCGACTCTTCCCCTTCTCTTCCACTTTTATCAGGTCCAGACGGTCGGTCCAGGGTCATGGCTGCTACTCCGAGCTCGCTCGAGGAGGGAATGCCTGATCGGGTTACCCCGCTGGTCAGGAGACTGGAACTTGGATTACGTTTTCGTGGTCTTCTTGGGTGAGGCCCAGATTCTAACAAGCTGGGGCAGTTCTGTCCATCCTCGCCCGTCGTTAGTTCTCTCAGATGCCGACCGGGCAGCCGCTGCGCTTCTGTTGGCTCTTCCTTTGGAAAAGAAGTCCATCTGGTCTTTGCTGGACGATCTACTCCTGAAGGCCGTCTTGTGGTCTCCGGGTAGGTCGCTTTTTCATCCCCGGATCGCCCTGTGACTCATCCTGATTTCGGTCTCCTTTGCAGGGATGGCCGGCCACGAATTCGTTCGTGACGTCGACGAGCTGATCCGTCGTGGAGCCGCTCGGAGCCGGGGTAGTACCTCGGGAAGGGCGCCTCGGAGGACCGTCGAGGAGGAAGTGCGCCGAGCCGAGCCTTCCGTGGGTAAGGTGGTGGCCGTGCCTCCCGCCTCTTCTTCTGGCGATCCCCTTCCGGGGGGCGAGGACGGTGCGAGGCGGAAGCGTTCCCCTCCGGCGCCTTTGGAGCCCCACGGTGGAAAGAAGAGGAAGGAGGACGTAGATCCCTCCGGTCCGGCAGGTTCGGCGCTTCCCGTAGCGACCGCCGAGGATCCTTCGATAGCTTTGCCAGCTACCCCCCTCGCAGCGTCTTCACCCGTATCACCAGGGGTCGGGGCCTTGTTGGCGAGTGACTTGGCTTCGATCGTCGTCCCTGGGAGTTCGATGTTTGCCGACCGAGCCGTGGCCCAGCAGGTTGCCGAGGTCTCCGTCCCTCCCCGGGACCGTAGCCTCCTCAAGAAGATCCCGGTCGACAAGATGTCAGATTCCTTGGTCTGGATCCTTCAACAGGTTCGGTTTTCTTGCTATCCTCTCTTTCTCTTTATCCTCTTCTTAGCCCACGTCCCGTCTTTTCAGGGTTCCGCGCTCGCTGTGGAGTTGCAGTGCCGAGCCGTCCGCTTGAGGGAGCTGGAGGAGTCCTCCATGAGGGCTCAGGAGCGGGCCGGGGCGGCCGAGGTGGCCATGATGGAGGCCCAGATGGAGTCTCGGCGCCTAGCCCTCCGTGTGGCTGCGTTGGAGGGACAAGTGGGTGACCTCGAGGGAAAGCTAGGGGATGCTCATCAGTCGGCTGAGGAAGCGACGGAGTCGTTCCGTCTGGAGAGGGAGGAGCTTCAGAGGGAGCTGTCGGACCAGCGTCAGGTAAAGCGACTGGCGGAGGAGGTGGAGAAGGGCGTCGTCGAGACCCTGGGGAAGGAGATCTTCGAGGTTCTCAGGGGGGCCTTCGGTAAGTATATAGACCTCATCGCCCCCCCGGATCGTCGAAGTCGTCCAATCTTCCTTCCGGGAATGTGCGGAACGTGTCCGGCAAGCCCCTCTGCCAGTCGAGTCCCCTTGCTCCGAGCAGGGCGAAGTGCCCGAGGATGTGTCCTCCCGAGCTCGGGCTCCTTAAGCAGTCCCTCCCAGCCTTATCCTCAAATTTTTAAGCATCCGCTTCGCTTTGGGCCAGTCTACTTGAAATGGATCCCCGGCCCCCGCCATCCCCTTCAGCCCCGCGGCCAACAATTGCTGGTTGCATGGCCGTTAACTTGGGTCACCTACTCTGGGTCAACCAATTTTGCTTTGTCGGTGTCGATCTGAACTCTGTCATTTGTCGTGAGTAGACTGTCTGTATGGTGTTCCCTTCGTCTTGATCCCCTGTAAATAAGACGCATTTTTGTACTCGGGTTAACTATCATAAATGAAATCGACTTACTTGGAATTCTTGTGTAATTTGCGTTGTCGCCTTGTTCTTGGCTTGGGAGTGGACGAAAACTGGCGTTGGGGATTCTCCCCAGACTTATGGGCGCAGGGGTCGGTCAGCGAGGGCAGAACTCCTCGGCCGGCGTCCGTGCCTGCTGGGGGAATTGCCCCTTGACTCATGAGCGCTGGTGTCGGTCGGCGAGGGGAAAGCTCCTCGGCTTAGGACCGGTCGGCGAGGGCAAAGCTCCTCGGCTTAGGACTGGTCCGCGCCCGTGCTTGCTGGGGGAATTGCCCCCAGACTTATGAGCACTGGAGTTGGTCGGCGAGGGCAAAGCTCCTCGGATTAGGACCGGTCAGCGCCCGTGCTTGCTGGGGGAATTGCCCCCAGACTTATGAGCACTGGAGTCGGTCGGCGAGGGCAAAGCTCCTCGGCCTAGGACCGGTCAGCGTCCGCATCTGCTGGGGGAATTGCCCCCAGACTTATGAGTGCCGGAGACGGTCGGCGAGGGCAAAGTTCCTCTTCCTCCTCCAGTGAGGCGGTGGTCCCCGGCCTTTGGCGTTATTGGCGACACGTCAACTCCGTCGGGGTTTTAAGTAAAGACAATAAAAAGATTGCGTTTGTACTCTCATGAGTCCTGTCGGACCGGTACATTTGGAGGAAAAGGAAATGATACTAAACAGAGGGATGTAAAACTGGATAACTCCCTCATACTAGGCTGCCGCCGGGGGAGGAGTTGTTGCCTGCTCACTCTATGATGCGGAGGGGGCCTTGGAGGGTGTTGATCTTCTTCCCCTTGTCCGGCTGTGTGGAGGTCCCTTCTCCGTAGGCCGGTTCGTCGGCCTGATTCCTGGCGTGCCCTCGGCTCATCAGCTTCTCAATGTCTTTCTTCAGATGCCAGCAATCTTCTGTGTCATGGCCGTCGTCCTTATGGTACTTACAGTACTTCTCCCGGTTCTTCCCGCCTCTTTTAGCCTTCGGTGGAGGGCGATCAGCTCGCTCTTCCTTCTGTACTTGGGCGAGGATGGCGTCTGGGGTGGTATCCCTCGTGCTTTCTCCCCGCTGCCTGTTCCTCTGCCTCTTCTCGGTCCGGTACCCTTCGGGGCTAGCTCGTCCGCCGTCGCCACGCTTGGTCCCTCGAGCGGTTTTTCCTGCATCCTCGGCCAAGGCCTCCTCAGTCAGCATGAAGCGTTCGGCCCTTGCCATGATCCCGGGGAGGTCCTTTGGGGGGTCGGTGTGTAGGGATTTCTTGAGGCCCTTGTGGCGAAGCCCTTTCTTAAGAGCCGTCTGGACCACCAGGTCGGGTGGGTTGTTCACGTTCAGCCTTTCCGCATTGAAGCGGCGCATGAACTGTCGAAGTGGCTCGGCCGGGCCTTGCACTATGTTGAACAGATGTTCAGCACCAGGCTTGATCAGCCTCCCCGCCATGAACTGTTTGCAGAACAACTGGGCGAGTTGCTCGAAACTGTCGATGGAGCGGCCGGGCAGGCTGTGGTACCAGATCCTCGCTGCTCCCCTGAGAGTTGAATAGAAGCCCCGGCAGAGCAGGTCATCGTCAGCTCCCTGGAAAGCCATGTCCCCCTCGTAATCCATCACGTGGTGTGCCGGGTCTCCTATTCCGTCGTACTTTCCCAGCACCGGGATCCTGAATCGAGAAGGGACTCGGGCGTCGGTTATTCTCCGCGATAAGGGACACCGGTCCCCGTGGATGCCTCCGGGGATGCGGTATTCACCCGTCTCCGGCTCGAGCGGGGGTGGAGGTAGCACCGGCGCCGGTGGGGCTGGCTCCGCAGCCTTCGCCACGCTGGGGGTCGGGCTGACCCGACGCTCCCGACTCCTCCTGCGGGAGCTCCTGCTCCGCCGTGATCGGTCTCTTGAGTGGTGTCGTTCGCTTCTCCTGCGGTGGGACGACCGTGATCAACGAGACGATGCCGTCATCGATTCGCCGTTCGTCCCTTCGGTCTCTCTCCGGCTCCTTTCACGATAGGGCGAGGAGGCACGTGACCTCGCCTGACAGGAGCCGGACCGCGTGAACCGACGCTCTGTGTTCGGTTTCCGGGTCCCGTGGTCGTCGACCACCGCGGACCGTAAGTGCGGGGGACCCCCCGCCCATCGGTGGCTGTCGTTCGGCGCGCCCCCGTCAGACGGCGCGGGGCCGACAAGCTGTTGTACTGTCGCGACCAACGTCTGGAGGCTCGCGTTGGTCTCCTGAGCCAGGGCACGGAGCTGTCCCTGTGTGGCTAGTTCTGAGCCGCCGGTCTCTTCGATTGAGTGGGCGGGGTGGCCGTCGACGTGCGTGTCCTCGGGGTTGCCATTAGATGCGCCATTCCCCTCCTCCGGGATGGGGGTCATGCGCTTCCTTCCATTGTTGGCTCGTGCCATTGTTGGTGTGGTTTTCTGCTTCGTGGGATGATCTTCGGTTCCCACAGACGGTGCCAGATGTTTCAGAGTGTTTTCTCACTACAAAGCGTTGACCGTGGAGAACCCGGTCAACGTGGTCAAGGGGCCCGCTTTGGGTCCCTCGGGGGCTTCGAATCGGTGCAGAGGGGGCGAGGGGAAGCCTCGGCCCTGGTTGAGACGCTCGGCCTCGGACAGATGTGCTCGGCCTCGGCTGGAAGGGGGACGATGGGTAGCCTCAGTCGCCCGGGTAGATGCACGGCCGACGGGTGGCGAGGGAGAGTCTCGGCCCCGATTAGGACACTCGGCCTCGGTAGGACGTGCTCGGCCACGGCAGGCTGACGGTGAGGGGAAGCCTCACTGTCCGGTTGATCGAGTGGTCGGAGAGGGGCGAGGGGTAGCCTCGGCCCGTTAATCTGTTGTCCACCTACGCAGACGAGAACGCTCGTCAGGGGGGCCGGACCTTGGTTCCGGCCAAATCCCCTCCGATGCCTAAGTCAGATAGAGATCTGAGAAAGGAGGCCCGGCGGAGACGGTCCGTCTCGTGAGGAGATCGTAACGGCGTCTCTCGGCGCGAGCGGGGGAGGAAGGAGATGAATTGGGGGAACGAGGTCGTTGATGGAGTACCTTAGGTTTTGTTACCTGAGATGCGGTCCTTTTCTTCGTCGTCTTCCTGGCCCTTTTATAGATCTCCCGCTTGATTGCCTCCGGCCCGCGTCCAACGCCCTGCCATTGATCGTGCCCCATCGGTCCCCCCTCGCCGCCGCTCTCTCCGCCATGCCAGCACCTCCCCATTATCGCTCTTTAGTGGTCGCGCGTCCGGGGGAGTGGTTTTCGCAGGAGTGGGCGAGCGACCAACGGGTTATTGGGGCCGGGTCGGATCGACGTTCGAGAAGGTCCCTTGTAGGGCCTTTGTCGAATGGGCTTTGAGGACGCCGATGGGCTTTTGACCAGTAGTCGGGCTCTTGGGCTCGTGCTTTATGGGCCTCGGTCAAATAGGCGTAACAAGAAGAAAGACTTAGTCTATAAAATCATATCATTTAATAAAATGATCCATCTCTTCAATAAACTGTAGGAAACAGTTACGAGTTTAGAAAAATCCGCAAAAATGGACATTGGATCAGGGAGATCGACATCTTCCACTAAAAAATCAGAGAAAAAAATTAGGCTATAAAATCATATCATTTAACATAAAGATTTATATCTTACAGAAAATTTAGAAATACCCCGAAGCTCAAAAAATCCTCACAAATGTCAATTCGAACCGGGCGATCTGCATCTTCAATGAAAACAAAAATAAGAGAAGACAAAATTAGGCCTAAAAATCATATCATTTGATAAAAGATCTATAACTTTTCAAAAATGTGGAAAAATAGTCACGAGCCCAAAAAAAGACGCAAAAATATTTATTGGAACTGGAAAATCGCCATTGTCAACTAAAAAATAAGAGAAGACAAAATTAAGCTATAAAAATCATATCATTTAATATAAGAATCCATATCTTCCAGAAAATTTAGAAAATAGCTCGGATCTTAGAAAAATCCGCACAAATGTTTGTTGGAAATTGGAGATCGTCTTCTTCAAGTAAAAAAGAGAAGACAAAATTACGCCAAAAAATCAAATCATTTAATACAAAGATACATAACTTTTCAAAAATGTAGAAAAATAGTCGCGAGCTCAGAAATGTCTGCAAAAATGTCCGTTGAAAGTGGGATATCGACATCTTCAAGTGAAAAATAATAGAAGACGAAATTAGGCTAAAAATCATATCATTTGATAAAAAGAGCCATATATTCAATAAAATCTAGAAAATAGCACCAAGCTCAGAAAATCCTGCAAAAATGTCTGTTGGAACCTGGAGATCGCCGTTTTCAACTGAAAAATAAGAGAAGACAAAATTATGCTATAAAAGTTATATCATTTAATCTAAAGATATATATCTTACAGAAAAAGTAGAAATAGTACAGAGCTAAGAAAAATCCGCAAAATGTCTGTTGGAACTGGGAGATCGTCATCTTCATCTGAAAAATATGAGAAGATAAAATTTGCAAAAATCTCCGTTGGAACCGTCAGCACGCCATCTTCAATTGAAAAATAAGAGAAGACAACATTAGGCCAAAAATCATATTCTTTAATAAAATGATCCATATCTTCATAAAATGAAGAAAAATAGCCCCAATGTAACAAAAATCAGCAAAAATGTTCGCTGGAATTGGTAGATCGCAATATTCAACTTAAAAAATAAGAGAAGAAAAACGTAGGATATAAAAATCATATCATTTAATAAAAAATTCAGATCTTCCATAAAATGTAGAAAATAGCACCGGGCTTCGAAAAATCCACAAAAAATTTCGTTGGGACCGAAAGATCGCCATCTTCAACTGAAAAATAAGAGTAGACAAAATTAGGCCAAAAATCATTTTATTTTTAAAAAATATCCATATCTTCAAGAAAATTTAGAAAATAGCCTCGAGGTCAGAATAACATGCAAAACTGTCCATAGGACTGGGAGATCGCCATCTTCAATTGAAAAATAGGAGAAGACAAAATTAGGTCAAAAAATCATATCATTTAATAAAAAGATTCATAACTTCACAAAAATGTAGAAAAATAGTCCCGATCTCAGAAAAATCTGTAAAAATGTCCGTTAGAACTGGGAGATCGCCATCTTCAACTGAAAATAAGAGAAGACAAAATTAGGCTAAAAATCATACCATTTAGTAATTTTCATTTCTTCAATAAAATATAGAAAATATCTCTCAGCACAAAAAATCCCCAAAAATACCCATTGGAACAAGGAGATCGACATCTTCAAATAAACAATAAGATGAGATAAAATTTGGCCAAAAATGATATCATTTAATAAAATGATTCATATCTTCAAGAAAATGCAGAAAATAGCCTAAGCTCAGAAAAATCCGCGAAAATGTCAGTTGGAACAAAGAGATCGCTATCTTCAATTAAAAATAAGAGAAGGTAAAATTCGGCTAAAAATCATATCATTTAACTAAAAGATGCATATTTTCCAGAAAATACAAAAATAGCTCCGAGCTAAGTAAAAGCTGGAAAAATGTCTGTTTGAACCGGGAGATCCCCATCTTCAACTGAAAAATAAGACAAGACAAAATTAGGTTAGAAAATCATATCTTTTATTTTAAAGATACATATCTTATAGAAAATTTAAAAAATAGCCAGTAGCTAACAAACTACAAAATGTCCGTTAGAACCAGGAAATCGCCATCTTAAACTGAAAATTAAGAGAAGACAAAATTAGGCTTAAAACCCAAATTATACAATAAAAAGATCTATATCTTTCAGAAAATGTAGAAAATAGCTTCAACGTTAAAAAATATGCAAAAATATACGTAGGAACAGAGGGAACGCCATCTTCAACAGAAAAATAAGAGAAGACAAAATTAGGACAAAAATAATACCATTTTATAAAATGATCCATATTTTCCTTAAAATGTAGAAAAATTTCCCCGTACTTAGAAAATCTATAAAAATGTCAGTTGGAACCCGGAGATCGCCATCTTCTTCTGAAAAATTTGAAAAGTCAAAATTTGGCCAAAAGTTATATTATTTATTAAAAAGATCCATATCTTCTAGAGAATATAGAAAATAACATCTATGTCAAAAATCCGCAAAAATATCCGTTGGAATCGGGAGAACGCCATCATAAACTGAAAAATAAGAGAAGACAGAATAAGGCCAAAAAACCTATCATTTAATAAAAAGATCGTCATGATCAACTAGAAAAAAGAGAAGACAAAATTAGGCAAAAAAATATAAAGATCCTTATGTTCCAAAAAATATAGAAAATAGCCCCGAGTTCAGGAAAATATGCAAAATTTCATTTGGAAACGGGTGATCGCCATCTTCAATTGACAAATAATAGAAGACAAAATTAGGCCATAAAAATCATTTCATTTAATATATAGTCCATATCTTACAGAAATGTAAAAAATATCCCAGAGCTCAGAAAAATCCGCATAAATGTCCACTGGAATTGGGAGATCGTCATCTTAATCTGAAAAATAAGAGAAGACAAAATTAGGCCACAAAAATCATATCATTTAATACAAGCATCCATATCTTCAATAAACTATAGAAAATATTTTCGAGTTTAGAAAAATCCGCAAAATGCCCGTTGGAATCGGGAGATCGACATCTTCAACTAACAAAATCAGAGAGGACAAAATTAGGCTATAAAAATCATATCATTTAATCTAAAGATTCATATCTTACAAAAAATTTAGAAAATAGACCGGAGCTCAGAAAAATACTCGAAAATGTTTGTTGTAACCAGAGATCACCATCGTCATCTTCAAAAGAAGAGAAGAATAAATTAGGCCTAAAAATTATATCATTTAATGAAAAGATCCATATCTTCCAGAAAATGTAGAAAATAGCCTCCAGGTCAAAACAAATCCGGCAAAATCGCCATTGAACCGTGAGAACCCCATCTTCAACTGAAAAATAAGAGAAAATAATATGCCAAAAATCATATCATTTAATAAAATGATCTATTTCTTACATAAAATGAAGAAAAATCGCACACATGCTAACAAAAATTAGTAAAAATGTTCGCTGGAACCGATAGAACGCAATATTCAACTGAAAAAATAAGAGAAGAAAAACATAGGATATAAAAATCATATCATTTAATAAAAAATTCATATCTTTCATAAAATGTAGAAAATAGTATCGAAATTCGAAAATTATGCAAAAGTTTCTGTTGGAACCGGGAGATCGCCATCTTCAACTGAAAAATAAGAAAAGATAAAATTAGGCCAAAAATCATATCATTTAATAAAAAGATACATAACTTCTAGAAAATTTAGTAAATAGTCTCAAAATCAGAATAATACGCAAAATGTCAATTTGAAACGGGAGATCGCAATCTTCAACGGAAAAATAAAAGAAGACAAAACTAGGCCAAAAACATATCATTTAATAAAAAGATCCATAACTTTTCGAAAATGTCGAAAAATAGACCCGAGCTAAGAAAAATCCGTAAAAATGTCCCTTGGAACAGGGAGATCACCATCTTCATCTGATAAAATAAGAGATGACCAATTAGGTTATAAAAATCAAATCATTTAATATAAAGATTAATATTATACAAAAAATATAGATAATAGCTCGGAGCTCAAAAACTCCGCACAAATGTCCTTTGGAACCGGGAGATCGCCAGCTTCAAATTAAAAAAAGAGAAGACAAAATTAGGCCAAAAACCATATCATTTCATAAAAAATACATAACTACCAGAAAATGTAGAAAAATCTGTAAAAATGTCCGTTAAGCTGGGGGATCGCCATCTTCAACTGAAAAATAAGAGAATACAAACGGTGGCTATAAAAATCATATTATTTAATAAAACATTCTATATCTTCCATAAAATGTAGAAAATAACACCGAGGTCAAAAAAACCCAAATATGTCAGTTGGAACCGGAAGATTGCCATCTTCAACTAAAAATAAGAGAAGACAACATTAGGGTATAAAAATCACATCAATTAATAAAAAGATAAATAACTTTCGAAAATGTAGAAAATAGCTCGGAGCTCGAAAAAAGCCGCAAAAATATTCGTTGAAACCGGGAGATCACCATCTTCATCTGAAAAAATATGAGAAGAAAAATTAGGTCAAAAAATCATTTCTTTAATAAAAATTTCCTTTAGAACCGGGGGATCGCCATCTTCAACTGAATAATAAGAGGAGACAAAATTAGGATATAAAAATCATATCATTTAATATAAAGATAATCAAACAGATAATGCACAAAATGGCTCGGAGTTCAGAAAAATCTGAAAAAATGTCCGCTGGAACTGGGAAATCGCCATCATCAACTAGAAAATAAGAGAAGACAAAATAAGGCCAAATAATCATTTCATTTAATAAAAAGATACATATCTGCCATAAAATGTAGAAAATAGCACCGTGCTCAGAAAAATACACACAAATGTCCGTTAGAACCGTGAGATCGTCATCTTCAACTGAAAAAAGAGAAGGCAAAATTAGGCAAAAAATAATATATTTTAATAAAAAGATTCATATCTTCCAAAAAAGGATGAAAAAAGCCAAACGCTAAGAAAAATCCGCAAAACTGTATGTTGGAACCTGGAGATCGCCATCTTCAACTGAAAAATATGAGAAGCCAAAATTAGGCTATAAAAGTCTTGTCATTTAATAAAGAGATCCATTTTTTTAATAAATACGTTCCATATCTTCTAGAAAATGTGGAAATTAGCCTGGAGCTGAGAAAAATCGGCAAAAAGGAACGTTGAAATCGGGATATCGGCATCTTCAACTGAAAAATTCGAGAAGACAAAATTAGGCCAAAAATTATATCATTTAATAAAAAGATCTATCTTTCAGAAAATATAGAAAATAACTAAGAGCTCAGAAAAATCAACAACAAAAAAATCTGTTAGAACCTGGAGATCGCCAACTTCAACCTAAAATTTGAGATGGCAAAATTAGGTTATAAAAATCATATTATGTAATATAAAGATTCATTTCTTACAGAAAATTTAGAAAATAGATCAGAGTTCAGGAAAATCATCAAAAATGTCTGTTGTAACCGGGAGATCGCAATCTTCAACTGAAAAAAATAAGAAAAGACAAAATTAGGCCAAAAAATCATATCATTTATACAAACGATCCATATCTTCCAAAAAATGTAGAAAAATTGTCACGAGCTAAGAAAAATCTGCAAAAATATCCGTGGGAACCTGGAGGTCATGATCTTCAACTAAAAAAATAAGAGAAGACAAACTTATTCTATAAAAATCATATCATTTAATGAAAAGATCTATTTCTTACATAAAATGGAGAAAATAGTTCCGATCTAAAAAAATTTGCAAAAATGTACGTTGGAACAGGGTGATCGCTATTTTCAACTGAAAAAATAAGAGAAGACAAAATTATGTCAAAAATCATATCATTTAATGAAAAGATCCATGTCTTTCAGAAATGTAGAAAATAGACTCACAGTGAAAAAATTCGCAAAAAATGCCTGTTGGAACCAGGAGATCGCCATTTTCGACTTAAAAATAAGAGAAGACGAACTTAATGTAGAAAAAACAAATTATTTAATAAAAAGATCCATAAAACGTCTGTTGGAACTGGGAGATCGTCTTCTTCAAGTGAAAAATAAGATAAAACAAATTTAGGCTATAATAATCATATCATTTAATAAAAATATCCATGTCTCCAATAAAATGTAGAAAATAGCCCCGAGCTCAGAAAAATTCCTAAAAATATATGTTGGAACCGGGAGATCGCCATTTTAAACTAAAAAAAATAAAAGAAGACAAAATTAGGCTATAAAAATCATAAGATTTAATATAAATAATCTTATCTTACAAAAAATATAGAAAATAGCGTGGTGCTCATAAAATCCCACAAAAACGTCCGTTGAAACTAGCAGATCGACATCTTCAACGAAAAATAAGAGAGGACTAAATTAAGCAAAAAATCATATCATTTAATAAAAATATCCATATCTTCGAGAAAATGTAGAAAAAGAGCACTGAATTCAGAAAAATCCGCTAAAATGTCCATTGGAATTGAAAGATCACCATATTTAAGTGAAAAAAAGAGAAGATAAAATTAGACTACAAAAAGCACCGAGCTCAGAAAAATATCCATTTATTCAAGAAAATGAAAAAAATAACACCGAGCTCAGAAAAATCAACAAAAATGTCCGTTGTAACCAGGCGATCGCCATCTTCCACTGAAAAGTAGGGGAAGACAAAATTAGGTTATAAAAATCCTACAATTTAAGATATCTTACAGAAAATATAGAAAATAGCACATAGATAAGAAAAATTCACAAAAAAGTCCGTTGGGACCGAAAGATTGCTATATTCAACTTAAAAATAAGAGAAGACAAACTTAGGCTATAAAAATCACACCATTTAATAAAAAGATACATATCTTCAATAAAATTTAGAAAATAGCCCTGCGATCAGAAAAATCGGTAAAAAATTCTGTTGGAAACAGGATATCACCATCTTCAACTGAAAAATAAGAGAAGACAAACTTAGTCTACAAAAAATCATATCATTTAATAAAATGAACCACATTTTTAATAAACTGTAGGAAATATTCCCGAGATCAGAAAAATCTGCAAAAATATCTGTTGGAACCGGGAGTTTGCCATCTTCAAATAAAAAAAATAAGAGAAGACAAAATTAGGCCAAAAAATCATCTCATTTAATAAAATAACCATAACTTCCTGAAAATGTAGAAAAATAGTTTCGAGCTTAGAAAATCTAAAATGATGGTCGTTGGAACAGGAAGATCACCATGTTCAACTGAAAAAATAAGAGAAGATAAAATTAGGCTACAAAAATCATATCGTTTAATAAAAAAGATCCACATCTTCAATAAAATGTAAACAATAGCACCGAGCTTGGAAAATTACTCAAAAATGTCCGTTGAGGGATCGTCATCTTCAACTAGGCCAAAAATTATATCATTTAATAAAAAGATACATATATTCCAAAAATTTTAGAAAATAGCCTCGAGGTTAGAATAATACGCAAAAAAGTCAGTTGGAACCGAAAGATCGATATCTTCAACTGAAAAATAAGAAATGACAAAATTAGGCTATAAAAACATACATTTAATATAAAGATCCATATTTTCCAGAATATGTAGAAATATCCCTTGCTCAAAAAATCTGCAAAACTCGTTGGAACTGGAAGATCATGATCTTCATCTGAAAATAGAGAAGACAAAATTAGGCCAAAAAATCATATCATTTCATAAAAGGATCCCATATCTTCTAGAAAATGTAGAAAAACAGCCTCAAAATAAGAAAAATCCGTAAAAATGTCCATTGGAACCGGGAGATCGCCATCTTCAACACACAAAAATAAGAGAAGATAAACTGTTGGATACAACGTGTAGTTTGAAACAACGATCGATGACTTTGTGTAACCAAGGCCGCCTTCTTTGAAGAAACAAAGTCCAAGAGATCAAATTCCAAGCCCTAGGATGTACTTCAAAGATATGATAATTCCTCTCCACAAGAGCATCCAAATTGGCCCTTTCTTATTTTCCAATCGAAGAGAACGAGCCCACGATTCCAACGAGTATTTATTCGGATTTTTCTGAGCTCGGTTCAATTTACTACAATTTCTGGAAGACGGGGCAGAAACATACTTTACGCACAGGCCGCTGCTGCAGATTCTACAGAACAGAGAATTGATTTATGTACTGACCAAATTCGGATAGATTTGCACATCGAACTTTGGAGGGCTATATCTTGAGATCTAGACATCGGATTGAGACATTGTTTGCACCAGCGTGAAGCTGACGACACGCTGATTGACAAAGATTATGACACCGACACGTAACTTAGATTTTCTAAACTCATATTACTTTATATGCGTGTACTTGGTGTATCTATCTTTGTAGGTTACTTATTCATTCTTTTCGGGTCTTGTCTAGTTAGGGCTAGACAAGAGGGCCTTGACGAGTTGGTGCTTGTCAAAAGAGAGCGTTACTAGATTAATAGTGTTTAACACCTTGGTGAGTGCGGTACTGAACCAGGTGGGAGCTTAACAGTTGTACCCAGTAACATATTAATGCTAGTAATTGCTTTGGTGCTGGAGTAGGTCGTTGAGGCGACCGAACCATGGTAAATTGTTGTGCACTTTGTGTTTGCTTTTATTTACTCTGCATCTGATTATAACTGCGTGTGATTGCTTGTGTGTTCATGAGAATTTTTATTAGCCTATTCACCCCTCCTCTAGGTTTAGATCCAGATCCAACAAGTGGTATCGGAGCAGGTTATAAGATATAGGCTAGATTAACCATGAATATCTCTGATTCAGCATTTTGCTGAAGGACAGTCTATTGTCTGACCCCTTAAGTTTAATGGAGTAGACTTTGCCTATTGGAAAGTGAGAATGAAAGTTACTTAGTGTCTGTTGATTATGATGTGTGGGACAGTGTTGAAAATGGATATGAACACCCCACTATTAAAATTGATGACATTGAAATTCTAAAACCAAAAGAAAAATGGGATGCTGCTGATAAAAAACTTTATTCATTGAACGATAGAGCTATGAATACACTTATTTGCTCTTTGGATAAAGCTGAATTTAATCGTATCTCATAATATTTAACTGCGAAGGAAATATGACATACGATGGAGGTGACATATGACGAAACGTCACAGGTGAAGGAGTCCAGACTTTCTTTGCTGAGTACAGATTATAAGAGCTTCTGCATGCTTCCATCAGAATCCATCAAAGAGATGTTTGCGAGGTTCTAAGACATCGTCTACAAGTCCAGCTCCCTTGGTAAGCCATACTCTAGTCTGGAGCAGGTAAGGAAGATCTTGAGAGCGCTGTCGAGCTCCTTCCATCCTAAAGTCACATCCATTCTAGAAGCTAAACATCTATCAAAGATGAGAGTGGAGGACTTGATAGGTAACTTAATGTCCCATGAACTTGAACTGCAGAGTATAGAATCAAGAGAGAAATGAGAGACCAAGGCTCCCAAACCACTAGCTCTTCAAGCTAAGAAAGATGACAACAATGATCTTGATTAGGAGCAAGCACTGATGGTCAGAAACTTTAGAAGATACATCAAGACCGACAAGGAAGAGCTGAGATGGTGCAAAGGTTTAGTAGATCTAACAAATCTAATCCTGCTAGAAATTCCTCTGAACAGAATACTACTAATAAAATGGAATGTTTTAAATGCAGGAAGAAGGGACACTTCATAAGGAATTGCCCACAAGAAAAGAATAACGTCGCTGAAAAGAAAGGAAAATCTTAAGCAATAACGTGGGATATAGATAGCGAAGATGAAACTCATGATGAGACTGCCCACTCCTCCCTCTGCTTAATGGGAAGCACGACGAGGTAAAATCTAGCACTAAATTTGAACTTTTGAATATCTATGAGGGAATGCAAGAAAAAATTGATGAGCTAGATCTACTTTAGATTGCTATAGGAATGATAACTTTGAATTGCAACCAGAAAATTGTGACATGTCTAAGGAGATTGATAATCTAAAAGAAAAAGTTGTTACATGTAAGTCTACTATCACCATGTTGAAAAAGAAAAAATCTAGCTTGCATGAAAAAGTTGAATGTCTTATTTGTCCCACTTTATTAAAAGAAAATAACATGTATAAAAAATTGATTTTGAAAAGAAAGCTGAAAATATGAAAAAGAATGAAGAGGACAATAAGAAAGCTTTTATTAGTAAATGCACTTTACTTGTGAACGAAAATACTAGTTTGAAATCTAAAGTCACGACCCTAGAATTGACCATTAAGAAATTTGGTGTGGAAAAACAATCTTTGGATATAATTCTTGGAAACCAAATATATGGGAATAATAGTCGTGGACTTGAATATGATTTGAAACGTTTTGAAAAGTCAAAATATAGAAAAGTTCAAATTGAGATAATAAAAGCTAGACATATTCATACAAAGTGCTTTACATGTGGTTGTGTTGGTCATACTTCTCGTTATTGCAAATATATGAACAAAAGCATAAAGTTTAAACAAATTTGGGTTCCTAAGAGTTTGTTGACTAATGTGAGTGGACCTTGTTGGATTCCAAGGTCACATGACATCTTTCGTGTAGGTAATATGGAGTGGCGAGGAACTATGTTTGGACGTCGCATTTCATTAAAAAGTTCCTTAGCCAAACGACATCGTGAAGGTATGTTTTCTTGATTGAGCGTAATGAATACATTTGTTTTTATTTTTGTGCTTGATTTGTTTTTGTTTGTGTGCTAGTTCATTTGTTTGTGTTAGTTCATTTGTTAGGATGCTTTAGTTCTTTATAAACACAAAACATAAAAATGCAAAATGCAAAAAGCTACAAAAATTGTGCTTAATGTGTATCTTCTTATGAATCATTAAATTGGTTTTAATGAATGAGATTCATATCAATGTAGAAATTGATGTATTATTGTTATAGCTACATGTGCATGTTTGTTTTTCTAAATAACCATGACATGTTCAATGATTAGAATAATTCGATTTCTACACATACACTTTCACTTCCACAAACATTAAATGTTGTTGTACATTTGAAGATATCTTTTATGAAATATTGGAAAGTGAATGTAGGATGAAAAATAACTGAAAAATCTAAGGGATATTGTTGCAGGTCAGATCCACACACAATGAATTTGTATTAAAGTGGGGAATCAAGGGCACGATGATTACAAGTATTTGGTTGATGACGAGGCTAATCACGACTTGAGGGAAATTTGTAGTTGAGGATGTCGAGTTCACCCTTCGTCTGGTGGAATTAACTCGCTGGTTGATGAAGGTCGCTTGTCAGTTGGCGAGGGTTACCGTAGATCGCTAGTCCGCTGGTGGCTGGGGCAAAGTTCATGCAAGATAAGCAACTCTTCAGAAGGCTGGGCCGGCTGTCATCCCGCAGCCCCTCCGATGCTTAAGTCAGTTGATGACTTGAGGAGAATGTCGGACACCTAGGACGATCTTAAAGGCAGATCGATGCTTATGTGGCGAACTAGTATGGAAGGCCTGAATATGTGGAGGATATTCGACCTTGAATGTATGTAGATGTGTTAGGGTTTTCTTACAGATTTGACCTACCAACCAGCCCCCTCCTCGTTGGAGGAGAGGGGGTATATAGCTGAGAGGTGGTTGCTTGCCACCCTATCAACTATCAAATCAACCCAGTTGGCACTCGAGTGGTGAAATGATAAGGTGGTGAGCGGTGTCAGAGATATTTTTCGCATTAATGGTGTCAAGTGGTGTCAGGTGCACTTTTGTCAGTCTGTCAGAGCCGTAAATGTCAGGTGCCCTTTTGGCATACTGTCAGGCGACGAAGTGGCCAGGTGCGCCTTTGCCAGACTTTGTCTGTAGTAAAAGTGGCAGTGATGTCAGTGGCAGGTTGCCTCCCTCATCGGGTGAACTACTTCAGGGCGGAGAGGTAGGCGAGTTGCCTTCGGGGCAAGCTACTCTGGAGCGAGCTAGCGTAGAACATATACGATCAGTCGGAGGGCTCTTCTCTTTGATTCGGTTGACGAGCTTACCGCTCTGATTGGGCGAGCTTTCCTAAGACTCGGTGAGCTCCTCTTCGCCTTGGCAAACTGGTCCTCATTGATGAGGATTGTTGTTGGGTTATTTGAGTGGGCCTTTATCAACTAGGCCAGCCTTTAGGGCGTAACATTCGCCCCCAGCATTTGGTGTGTACGATCTATGGCCAGAGGAGACACTGAATGTTCAGTAGACACGTTAGAAATTTTTTAGAGAATCTTTTTGTACCTTTTGTTTGGTAGCGAGCTTGGTAAGCTTGAGCGACCTATCGAGGCACAGCTCGTAAGCATGCCCCGGAGTTTGAGTGTGGTGAAATAGCCTGCACCTAGTGATCATGCCGATCTCGATCTTGGGGTTTTCATAACACCAAAACACAAAAAGTGCGTGATTCGAAACATATTAACATACGTCAGAGATAGAGTGAAGACCTGTTTGGGTGGGGGCGCAGTCCAGAAACCTGCCCTGGACCCATGAGCGACCTGCCAGAGGAGGATGACCTTCGCCGAGGACAACCTTCACTTAAGGACGCCCTCTCGGGGCACAGTTCCGAAGCCCGCCATGGGTCTCTGACAGGGAAGGGTCGAGTTACGTAGCTTGTCCCAAGTCCTTGGAGACCTTTCGGGGGTGCAGCTTGAAAGCCTGCCCCGTATCAATGCTTGCAGCAAGGCAGCTTGCTCTTTGCGATTAGGTCGACACTGGCCTGGGGCTTCTTCTTACAAGGAAAGTTTGAAGAGAACGTGAGTCGAAACTTAACGGTAGGCAAGAGAGAAGGAAGACCTGTTTGGGTAGGGGCACAGTCCGAAAACCTGCCCCGGACTCATGGGCGACCTGCCAGAGGAGGATGACCTTCGTCGAGGACAATCTTAACCTGAGGACGCCCTCTCAGGGGTGCAGTTCTGAAGTCTGCCTTGGGTCTCTGACAGGGAAGGGTCGAGTTACGCAGCATGCCCCAAGCCCTTGATGACCTTTCGGGGGCGCAGCTCGAAAGCCTGCCCTGGATCTTTGCTGTGAGGTAGCTCGCTCTCTTCTTTGATTTGGATAGCGAGGCCCGACCTGCTATGAATGGTCAGGCCACGACATGCCCCGGAGGGCTTCGAGAGGGTGAGTCGGGGGCGTGGCCCTTTCAGCACCCCTGGAGGTCCTATGCCCCTGGTGCCTTTCGGAGGCACAGCTCAAAAGCCTGCCACGGATCTTTGGTAGCAGAGGATCGAGGTGTGTAGCCCATGCCAAGCCCTTGGAGACCCTTCGGGCATGCGATTCAGATACCTACATCGGAGGTGTGGTTTATGGCGAGTCAGTTCGCCTCCAATGATCGGGTCGATCTTGACCTGTCATTTCTCGCACACAAGAAAAAACTCGAAGAGTATGTAAGTCGAAACGTAACGACATAGATCGAAGATAGAATAAAACCTGGGGTGTATTATCGACCCAATCTCGACTTGTGATTTCTTGAACACAAGAGAAAACTTGAAAAGTATATAAGTCGAAACGTAACGACACAGGTCGAAGATAGAATAAAACCTGAGATGCATAGTCGATCCAATCTCGACCTGTGATTTCTTGCACACAAGAGAAACTTGAAAAGTGTGTAATTCAAAACGTAATGACACGGATAGAAGATAAAATAAAACCTGTTTTGGTGGGGCGCAGTCTGGAAACCTTCCCCGGACCCATGGTCGACCTATCGAGCGAGGATGACCTTCACCAAGGACAACCTTCATCTAAGGACGCCCTCTCGGGGGTGCAGTTCCGAAGCCTGCCATGGGTCTTTGACAGGGAAGGGTCGAGTTATGCAGCCTGTCCCAAGCCCTTGACGACCTTTCGGAGCCGCAGCTCGGAAGCCTGCCCTGGATCTTTGCTTGCAGCAAGACAGCTTGCTCTTTGCGATTTAGGCCGACCCTGGTCTGGGGCTTCTTCTTACAAGAAAAGTCTGAAGAGGACGCGAGTCGAAACTTTTCTGTAGGTGAGAGAGAAGGAAAACCTATATTTTCTTGTCCCAAGTCGTCCTGCGAGAGCTTGAGCCCTAGGGTACGTAGTCGGCTTACTCGGAGGAGCTTCGATTTTGGGTTGGAGCTTTATGGGAGTGCTTGTTAGCATCAACTTCTTCATCGAGCTGCCTATGTTGAGCTGCTTCGATGTTCGCATCGAGATGTCTTTGTCGGGTCATTGTCTCTTCGTTGGGCTCATTTTGCCGAGCAGCTGCTTCTTCTTCAATCTGGTGGTAAGAGCTGCGGCTCACGCTCTAGGGATAAGGGGGACGGTGGATGCCTCGGACCCACCTGCACCCCAATCCTTCGTCATTTTTGTAAGGGCTTCAAAGCCTTGGTGGATAGAACTGGCCGAGGCATGAATAGCCTTCACCGTCCCCGTAGGGGGCAAGTCCGTCGGGAGAGTCCCTTCGAGAGGGCATGGCTCGTATCTCATGGGGTGTTTGCCACTGTTAGGAAATGGTTGAAGTGTATGGGATTAGCATGGGTGTGACCCTAAGTTCCCACAGACTGTACTAATTGTTGCTGGTCAGATCCGCACACAATAAATTTGTATTAATGTGGGGAATCAAGGGAACGATGATTACAAGTATTTGGTTGATGACGGGGCTAATCACGACTTGAGGGCGATTCTAGATGATGATATCGAGTTCACCCTTCATCTGGTGGAATTAGCTCGTTGGTTGATGAAGGTCGCTCGTCAGTTGACGAGGGTTGTTGCAGATCTCTACTCCTCTAGTGGCTAGGGCAAAGTTCCTGCAAGATGAGCAATTCGTCAGAAAGGCCGGGCCGACTGTCATCCCACAACCCCTTCGATGCTTAAGTCAGTTAATGACTTAAGGAGAATGTCGAACACACAGGACGATCTTAGAGGTAGATCGGCGCTTGCAAGACGAACTAGTATGGAAGGCCTGAATATGTGGAGGATATTCGACCTTGAATGTATGTAGATGTGTTAGGGATTTCTTACAGATTTGACCAACGAACTCGCCCCGTTCTCATTGGAGGAGAGGGAGTATTTATAGGGCTGAGAGGCGGTTGCTTGCCACCATGTCAGCTGTCGAATCAACCAGCTGGCACTCAAGTGGTGAGGCGATAAGGTGGCGAGCGATGTTAGAGACATTTTCTGCATTGATGGTGTCAGGTGGTGTCAGGTGCATTTTTATCAGTCTCTCAGAGCAGTAAATGTTATGCACACTTTCGGCAGGCTGTCAAGCGGCAAAGCGGCTTGGTGCGCCTTTGCTAGACTTTATCTGTAGTGAAACTGAGAATGATGTTAATGACGGGTCACCTCCCTCATCGAGCGAACTGCTTTGGGGCAGAGAGGTAGGTGAGCTACCTCCGAGGCGAGCTACTCTGGGACAAGCTAGCGTCGAACATGTGCCATCAGCCGGAGGGCTCTTCTCTTTGATTCGGTTGACGAGCTTGCTGCTCTGCTTGGGCATGCTTCTGTAAAACTTGGCGAGCTCCTCTTCACCTTGGTGAACTGGTCCTCATTGATGAGTATTGTTGTTGGGTTATTTGAGTGGGCCTTTATCAACTAGTCCGGCCTTTAGGGTGTAACAAATATGATGTGTCTTGCCTTGGATAAAAAATAGAGCTCAAAAGAACTGAAATGAAATTATATATATATATATATATATATATATATATATATATATATATATATATGAAAAAGAAATAAAAGAGTTCTGTATGAAAAATGGATACGATTTATGGCAACAACACTACCTATGAGTATCCAACATAAGCTTTAAGAGTAAACTTTAGTGTTGGTGTTATACTCGTCAAGCAATGCCACCCTACATCTAAGAGTCCTCATAGGCTACGTTTTGGGTGTGGTAACTTGAACTCATTTTTAATGAGATGGGGAAAAATCAATCCTAGATAATAGGGGTGTGCACGGGTACAGGGTACCCAGATACCCGATTGGAACCTACCCGAAGGGGTAGGTACCGAATAGATACACATTAGTTCTGGGTAGGTTCTGGGTAGGAAAATTAGTAACCGGTATGAATCGGGTCTGGTTCCGTTCCCATCTATAGGAAACAGGTAACCGGACCCTACCCACGGCCGTGAATTCAAACGTGAATTCAAACTCTTTATCACACACCAATGGGTTCCAACGTCTACTGACTGCCACAAGTCGAGTGCATTTTGGGTAACAAATCGAAGGTTACTACAGAATACAGGTAATCGGATGGTTTCAGGCTTTTGCAATCATATTCAACTGCATGCTCTAGACTGATAGTTTTTCTCATAGGGACCAAATCATTATCCTCAAGGCTAACCCCTTTTTAACTTTAAGGAATTTATCCACATCAACATCTACACGTGTTGTTGGCCTCCCTACCTACTAGGCTACAAGAAACAAAGGCCACCTGCCAGAACTTAACATCTTAAAGCACATAGATTCACTTACTAATTAAGACCAACACCAGCTGGAGTCAGTAACACGTTCACCAAGCTTACACTGTATCAGTTTTTTTGCGTAACGCATCAGCAAGTCTCATATGCTCATTTAATTCACCAAAACTTAAACCTTGTCGCTGCCTCATATACTAACTAGTAGATGTGCAATAATCCTTATTCCATTAGTGTTTTTACAGGGTACCCGGAACCTACCCGGAACCATAGGCTCCGGGTGGGGTCGGGGTATAGAGTCCAACTGGTAGGTTCCGTATCCAAATTTTAGGAACCGTTCCCTTTCCGGGTAGGGTATGAATAACATTAAAAAAAGTGTACCCGGACCTGCACACCTCTACTAGATGATATCATGTTACATGGAAAAGTGGATTGATTTTAGTTGAAAGTTCTCCTAAAGTGCTTCAATTTTTAATCATCACACTTACCGGGAGATCACCATCTTCAATTAAAAAAGAGAAGACAAAATTGGGCCAAAAAATCATATCATTTAATAAAAATAAGCATATCTTCCAAAGAAGGAAGAAAAATAGTCCCAAAAATCTGCAAAAGTTTTCGTTGGAATCGGAAGATCGACATCTTCAACTGAAAAAAGAGTGGCCAAAATTAGGCCAAAAATCATATCATTTAATAAAAAATATTCTTATCTTAGAGAAAATTTAAAAAATAGCCTTGAGGTCAGAATTATCTGCAAAAATGTCCGTAGGAACCGAAAGATTGCCGTCTTCAACTGAAAAATAGTAGAAGACAAATTTAGGCCAAAAATCATATCATTTAATAAAAAGATCCATAACTTCCCAAAAATGTAGAAAATAGTCCCAAGCTCAGAAAAATTCGCAAAAATGTCCACTGGAATCGGAAGATCGCCATCTTCAACTTAAAAAATAAGAATGACAAAATTAGGCTAAAAATCATATCATTGAATAAAAATATTCATATCTTCAATAAATATAGAAAATAGCCATGTGCAAAGAAAATCCCCAAAAATACCCATTGGAACAGGGAGATCGCCATCTTCAACTAAAAAAATAAGAGAATATAAAATTAGGCCAAAAATATTATCATTTAATAAAATGATCCTTTTCATCCAGAAAATGCAGAAAATAGCTCCGAGCTTAGAAAATAATGCAAAAAATATCCGTTGGAACAGAGAGATCACTATCTTCAATTAAAAAATTAGACAAGACAAAATTAGGCAAAAAAATCATATCATTTAACTAAAAGATGCATATCTTCCAGAAAATATAGAAAATAGCTTCGAGCTAAGTAAAATCCGCAAACATGTCTGTTTGAACCGAGAGATCACCATCTTCAATTGAAAAATTAGAGAAAACAAAATTAGGCTATAAAAATCATATCATTTATTTTAAAGATACATATCTTACAGAAAATTTAGAAAATATCCAATAGCTCAGAAAAACCGCAAATATGTCTGTTGGAACCGAGACATCGCCATCTTAATCTAAAAAATAGGAGAAGACAAAATAAGGCTAAAAATCAAATTATATAATAAAAAGATCCATATCTTCTAGAAAACGTAGAAAATAGCCCCTAGGTCAAAACAAATCCACAAAAATATCTGTTGGAATAGAGAGAATGCCATCTTCAAATAATAAATAAGAGAAGACAAAATTGGGCCAAAAAATCATACCATTTAATAAAATGATCCACATCTTCCATAAAAAGCAGAAAAATTGCCCTGGACTTAAAAAATCTGCAAAAATTTCAATTGGAACCAGGAGATCACCATCTTCATCTGAAAGATATGAGAAGACAAAATTAGGCCAAAAAATAATATTATTTATTAAAAGGATCCATAACTTCCAGAAAATATAGAAAATAGCCTCTAGTTCAAAAATCCACAAAAATGTCCGTTGGAACCAGGAGAACGCCATCTTAAACTGAAAAAATAAGAGAAGACAAAATTAGGCCAAAAATCGTATCATTTAATAAAATGATCCATATCTTCCATAAAATGTAGAAAAATAGCCACATGATAAGAAAAATCAGTAAAAATGTCCGTTGGAACTAGTAGATCGCCATATTCAACTGAAAAATAAGAGAAGACAAACAAAGGGTATAAAAATTATATCATTTAATAAAAAGATCCATATCTTATATAAAATATAGAAAATAGCACCGAGCTGCGAAAAATCCACAAAAATTTTTGTTGGAAGCGGCAGATCGCCATTTTCAACTGAAAATAAGAAAAGATAAAATTAGGCCAAACATCTTATCATTTAATAAAAAGGATGATATCTTCCAGAAAATTTAGAAAATAGGCTTGAGGTTAGAATAATATGTAAAAATGTCCGGTTCAACAGAGAGATCACCATCTTCAACTAAAAAATAGAAGACACTATTAGGCCAAAAAATCGTATCATTTCATTACAAATACATATCTTACAGAAAATGTGGACAAATATTCCCAAGCTAAGAAAAATCTGCAAAAATGTCTGTTGGAACTGGTAGATCGCCTCTTTCACTTGAAAAAATAAGGAAAGAAAATGTAGTCTATAAAAATCATCTAATTTAATAAAAAGATACATATCTTCCACAAAATATAGAAAATAGCACTGAGCTTTGAAAAATCCGCAAAAATGTCAGTTGGAACCGGGAGATCGTTATCCTCAACTAAATAATAATAAAATGTAAAATTAGGCCAAAAATCAGATCATTTGATAAAAATATCCATATCTTCTAGAAAATTTAGCAAATTGCCCCGAGGTCATAATAATTCGCTAAAAATGTCTGTTGGAACCAGTAGATCGCCATATTCAACTGATAAAAATGAGAGAATAAAACAATGGAAATAAAAATTATATCATTTAATAAAAGAACCATAATTTCCCAAAAAAGTAGAAAAATAGACATGAGCTCAGAAAAATCCATAAAAATGTCCGTTGAAACAGGGAGATGGCCATCTTCAACTGAAAAATAAGAGCAAACTAAATTAGGCTATAAAATCATATCATTTAATATAAAGATCCTTATCTTATAGAAAAAGTAGAAAATAGACTGAAGATCAAAAAATCCGCACAAATGTAAATTGGAACCGGGAGATCGCCATCTTCTATTAAAAAAGAGAAGAAAAAATTGGGCCAAAAACATATCATTTAATAAAAATATGCATATCGTCCAGAAAAGGAAGAAAAGTAGTCCAAAACAAAGAAAAATCCACAAAAAAGTTCTGTTGAAATAGGTAGATCGCCATCCTCAACTGAAAAAAATAAGAGAAGACAAATGTAGTCAATAAAATTCATGTCATTTTATAAAAAGATCCATGTCTTTCATAAAATATAGAAAATAGCACCGAGCTCATAGAAATCCACAAAAATGTTCGTTAGAACTAGGAGATCGTCATCTTTAATTGAAAAAATATTAGAAGGCAAAATTAGGCCAAAAATCGCTTCATTTATGAAAAAGAAACATATATTCCAAAAAATTAGAAAATAGCCCCTAGGTCAGAATAATATGCAAAAATGTCCGTTAGAACCGAAAGATCGCCATCTTCAACTGGAAAATAAGAGTAGACAAAATTAGACCGTAAAAATCATGTCATTTAATATAAAGATTCGTATTTTTCCATAATATATAGAAAATAGTCTCGAGGTCAGAAAAATCCGCAAAAATTTCCATTTGAACCGGCAGATTGCCATCTTCAACTAAAAAATAAGAGAAGACAAACGTAGGCTACAAAAAATACCGTTTAATAAAAATTTCTATATCTTGCAAAAAATGTAGAAAATAGCACCGAGCACAAAAAATCTGCAAAACTGTTCGTTGGAACTAAGAGATCACCATCTTCAACTGAAAAATAAGAGAAAACAAAATTAGATTATAAAAATCGTATCAATTAGTATAAAGATTCATAGCTTCAGAAATGTAGAAAATATACTGAGCTCCAAAAAATCCGCAAAAATGTTTGTTGGAATCGGGAGATCGTCATCGTCATCTGAAAAATACAGAAGACAAAATTAGGCCAAAAAATCATATCATTTCATAAAAAGATACATATATTCCTTAAAAAGTAGAAAAACATACACAAGTTAAGAAAAATATGCAAAAATGTCCATTTGAACAAAGAGATTGCCATCTTCAACTGAAAAAAAATAAGAGAAGACAAACGTAGTCTATAAAAATTATATCATTTATAAAAATGTAGAAAATAGCACCGAGCATATAAAAATTCGCAAAAAGCCCGTTGGAACATGGAGATCGCCATCTTCAACTGAAAAATAAGAGAAGACAAAATTAGGAAAAATTATATCATTCGATAAAAAGATCAATTTCTTCCAGGAAATTTAGAAAATAGCACCGAGGTCAGAATAATACACAAAATGTCCATTAGAAACGGGAGATCACTATCTTCAATTGAAAAATAAAAGAAGACAAAATTAGGCCAAAATCATACATTTAATAAAAAGATCCATAACTTCTCAAAAATAACCCCGAGCTAAGAAAAATTTGCAAAAATGTCCATTGGAACTAGGAGATGACAAAATTAGGTTATAAAAATCATATCATTTAATATAGAGACTCATATTATACAAAATATAGAAAATAACACATAGCACAAAATAAATCCGCACAAATTTCCATTGGAACAAGGAGATCGCCATCTTCAAAGTAAAAAAAGAGAAGACAAAATTAGGCCAAAAATAATATCATTTCATAAAAAGATACATATCTTCAAGAAAATGTAGAAAAATACTCTCAAGCTAAGAACAATCTGGAAAAATGTCCGTTGGAACCGGGAGATCGACATCTTCAAATGGAAAAAAATAAGAGAAGACAAATGTAGGCTATAAAAATCATATTATTTAATAAAAGGTTCTATATCTTCCATAAAATATAGAGAACAGCACCTAGCTAAACAAATACGCAAAAAAATCTGTTGGAACTGGAAGATCGCCATCTTCAACAAAAACTAAGAGAAGACAAACTTAGACTATAAAATTCATATCATTTAATAAAAAAGATACATAACTTTCCAATAGAAAATAGCCCTAAGCTCAGAAAAATCCGCAAAAAATGTTCGTTGGAACCGGGAGATCGCCATGTTCAATAAAAAAATTAATAGAAGAAAAAATTAGGTCAAAAATCATATCATTTAATAAATAGATCCATAACTTCCTCAAAATGTAGAAAAATAACCTTGAGCTCAAAAAATCGGTAAAAATATCCTTAAGAATCGGGGATCGCCATCTTCAACTGAATAATAAGAGAAGATAAAATTAGGATATAAAAATCATATCATTTAATATAAAAATTCATATCAAACAGAAAATGCCTTGGAGTTCAGAAAAATATGAAAAATGTCCATTGTAACCGGAAATCGCCATCATCAACTGGAAAATAAGAGAAGACTTTTAATTAGGCCAAAAAATCATTTCATTTAATTAAATGATACATATCTACCATAAAATGTAGAAAGTAGCACCGAGCTCATAAAAATACACACAAATGTTCATTGGAACCATGAGATCGCCATCTTCAACTAAAAAAAGAGAAGTCAAAATTAGGCCAAAAAATCATATTATTTAATAAAAGATTCATATCTTCCAGAAAATGCTGAAAAAAGCCTAAACCTAAGAAAAATCTGCAAAAATGTCCGTCGGAACCTGGAGATTGCCATCATCAATTAAAAAAATACGAGAAGACAAAATTAGGCTATAAAAGTCTTTTCATTTTAATAAAGAGATCCATATCTTTAATAAAATGTAGAAAATAGCCTGGAGCTCCGAAAATAAGTAAAAATGTTTGTTGAAACTGGGAGATCGCCAGCTTCAACTTAAAACTAAGAGAAGAAAAAATTAGGTTATAAAAATCATATCATTTAATATAAAGATTCTTATCTTCTAGAAAGTGTAGAAAATAACCCCTTGCTAAGAAAAATCCGTAAAAATATCCGTTGGAACCGAAAGATTGCCATCTTCAACTAAAAAAATAAGAGAAAACAAAATTAGGTCAAAATTACATTATTTCATAAAAGATACATATATTCCAGAAAAATTATAAAATAGCCCCTAGGTAGAATAATACGTAAAAATGTTATTGGAACTGAAAGTTCGTCATCTACAACTGAAAAAATAAGAGAAGCCAAAATTAGACCATAAAAATCATATCATTTAATATAAAGATTCATATTTTCCAGAATAAGTAGAAAATATTCTAGAGCTCAGAAAAATCTGCAAAAATTTCCATTTGAACCGGCAGATCGCCATCTTCAACTGAAAAAATAAGAGTAGATAAATGTAGGTTACAAAATATCATTTAATAAAAATTTCTATTTATTACAAAAATGTAGAAAATAGCACCAAGAACAAAAAATCATATCAATTAATAGAAGACAAAGTTAGGCAATAAAAATCATATCAATTAATATAAAGATTCATTTCTTACAGAAAATGTAGAAAATATCTTGGAGCTCAGAAAAATCCACAAAAATGTTCGTTGGAACTGGGAGATCGTCATTGTCATCTTCATCTGAAAAATAGAGAAGACAAAATTAGGCCAAAAAATCATATCATTTCATAAAAATATACACTACTAAAAAAGGACTTTTGCCAGCGTTTTTTAAATATTTCCCAACGTTTTTGAAGCGCTGGCAAATGTTTTCGCAGCGTTTTATGAAACGCTACAAAGACGTTGGGAAAAGTTGGCGTTGCTAAATGTTTTCCCAACGTTTTGGTGAAACGTTGGTAAATGCCCACTTTTGCCAGCATTTTCTTGAAACGTTTGGAAATTCCAAGACATTTCCCAACGTTTACTTGAAACGTTGGGAAATGCCAAGACATTCCCCATCTTTTTCTTGAAACGTTGGAAAATGCAAAGACATTTCCCGGCGTTTGCTTGAAACGTTGGGAAATGCCCAAGACATTCCCCGGCGTTTTCTTGAAACGTTGAGAAATGCCCAAGCCATTTCCCAGCATTTTCTTGAAATGTTGGAAAATGCCCAAGCCATTTCCCAGCGTTTTCTTGAAACGTTGGGAAATGCTCAAAACATTCCCCGATGTTTGTTTGAAAAGTTAGGAAATAACCAAGACATTCCTGGCGTTTTCTTGAAACGTTGGAAAAACTCCAGTATTTGCAAGACGTAGTGATAAGGTAGAGATGAGCTTGAGAGCGAGTACGTTTGGGTCGATGAGAGTCAATGGGGTCGATTTGGGGGGTTAGTGATGAGGGCAGCATGGAGCCGAAGGAGCATGTTGTAAACAATATCAACAAATCATCCAACATAATCTAATATCAATGACCGAAATATTCCTTTAAACGCATCCCAAGTTTCCATCAGCATACACCTTTGAGTACCGATTTGAATACTTTCACAATTTTTTGAGAGCAAAAAAAGAAAAAAATGAAAAATCTTTGTACGTTGACAGATAATTTTACTTGAACTCCATTAATAAACAAATTATCTGTGGATACTCAAATAAATAATCAGAAAAATACATGAAGAATTTTGCAAGACTCAAACCGAGATTTGTTCAAACATCCTGGCTTCAGCTAATCGAATCACCAGTAATCCCCACAAGAACAAACCCCATCTCTGAAACGATGAAACCGGCTCGTGTCCCTCACCGTGATCTCCCTTCCAACCACCTTCGACATGACCTTGATCGCCGCGTGGCAGTCCGTGCACGCTCGCAGGTTCTTCATCACTCGGATCGGTGTGCCAGCCAGCATATGAACCAACGCGAAGGCAATGGCTAGTCTCACGCTATGGCACATCAACGACTCGACCTTCACCCCTTCATCCACATTATGAAGCGCGCAACTGGCATCCGGCATGTATCCTGTCTTCTCAATCTCCTCCCCCAACTCGAGCAATGCCTCTTGGACCACCTCATCGATCTCATCGTTGGCCGAAAACACGTGGACTCAGGTCTTGATCTCCTCCTCTGGCTTCTCGGCCGCCGCCACTGGCTTCATCTATGCGGGCATCTTCTCGGCCTTTGGGGCCATTGATTGGAGACGACTGAGAGAGGTTGTAGGGAAAAATTGGAGTGTATTAGATTTGGGGATTTTTCTCACGGTGGGTGAAGGAGAGAGGAAAGGGATCGGTTTGGGTATTAAATAAAGAGAGGCTATGTATTTTGATTGGGTTGAAGGTTTGGGGTGCGAATTGATGACCTGGATGTTCATCTGACCGTTGTTTTATTCCCAGAAATCGACGGCTTTAGATGGTTGTGTTGAGTTATTTGGGACACGTGGCGGTAACGGATTGGGTTTGAGACCAATGTGCAGATTGTAGGGAAATGTCCAAGACGTTTCCCGACGTTTGCTTGAAACGTTTTGAATTGTCCAAGACATTCCCCGGTGTTTTCTTGAAACGTTGGAAAAACTCCCGCATTTAAAAATTTACAAGACTACCGCTAAAACCTTTTCCTCTTTACTAGATATATCAACGTTTACATTAAGACGTTGGGATATGTCCGACATTTGCCGGCATTTTTTAGAAAGCGTCGGGAAAAGTCCATTATTTGTCGACGTTTTAAAAAAGCGTCGGGAAAACTCCATCATTTACCGGCGTTTTTCGGAAAGCGTTGGCAAAAGTCCAGCATGTCCCAACGTTTTAAAAAAGAGTTGGGAAAAGTACGACATTTGCCTGCGTTTTTCAGAAAGGGCTGGCAAAAGTCCAACATTTCCCAACGATTTAAAAAAGCGTCGGAAAAATTCCAACATTTGCCGGCGTTTTTCGGAAAGCGCTGGAAAAAGCCCAGCATTTCCCAACGTTCTTATAAACGCTGGTAAAAGTCTAGCATTTGCCGACGTTCTTATAAACGCCGGCAAATGTCAACATACCAATAGACATTTGCCAACGTTTCTTTAAAACGTTGGCATAAAACGTTGGTAAAAGCCATTTTTTTAGTAGTGATACATATCTTCCAGAAAATGTAGAAAAACAACCACAAGTTAAGAAAAATCCGCAAAAATGTCCATTGGAACAGGGAGAACGCCATCTTCAACTAAAAATAAGAGAAGACAGACGTAGTCTATAAAAATCATATCACTTATAAAAAAGTAGAAAAAGCACTAAGCTTATAAAAATCCGTGAAAATGTCCGTTGGAACAGGGGGATCGCCATCTTCAACTGAAAAATAAGAGAAGACAAAATTAGGCGAAAATTATATCATTTTATAAAAGATCAATTTCTGCCAGAAAATTTAAAAAATAGTCCCGAGGTCAAAAAATATGCAAAATGTCCATTATAAACGGGAGATCACTATCTTCAATTGAAAAATAAAAGAAGACAAAAGTAGGCCAAAAATCATCTCATTTAATAAAAATGTCCAGAACTTCTCGAAAATGTTGAAAAGTCGCCTCAACCTCAGAAAAATCTACAAAAATGTCCCTTGGAACTAGGAGATGACAAAATTAGATTATAAAAATCATATCATTTATTATTGAGATTCATATTATACGATAAATATTGAAAATAACATGTAGCTCAAAACAAATTCGCACAAATGTCCATTAGAACAAGGAGATCACCATCTTCAAAGTAAAAAAAGAGAAGGCAAAATTAGGCCAAAAATCATATAATTTCATAAAAAGATACATATCTTCAAGAAAATGTAGAAAAATAGTCTTAAGCTAATAAAAATCTGGAAAAATGTCCGTTGGAACTGGGAGATCGACATCTTCAACTGAAAAAATAAGAGAAGACAAATGTACGCTATAAAAATCATATTATTTAATAAAAAGTTCTATATCTTTCATTAAATGTAGAAAATAGTACCTAGCTCCAAAATACGGAAAAATGTCTGTTAGAACCGAGAGATCGCCATCTTCAACTAAGAGAAGAAAAACTTAGACTATAAAAATCATATCATTTAATAAAAAGATACATAACTTTTCAGAAATGTAGAAAATAGCCCTGAGCTCAGAAAAATCTACAAAAAATGTTTGTTGGAACCGGAAGATCGCCATCTTGAACTGAAAAAATAATAGAATAAACAATTAGGTAAAAAAATCATATCATTTAATAAATATATCCATAACTTCCTTAAAATCTAGAAAAATAACTCCGAGCTCATAAAAAGGTAAAGATATCCTTTAGAACCGGGGGATCGCCATCTTCAACTGAATAATAAGAGAAGACAAAATTAGGATATAAAATTATATCATTTAATATAAAGATTCATATCATACAGAAAAGGCAGAAAATGGCTCGGAGTTTAGAAAATTTGAAAAAAATTTCAGTTGGAACCGAAAAATCACCATCATCAACTAGAATATAAGGGAAGACAAAATTAGGTCAAAAATCTTTTCATTTAATAAAATGATACATATCTGCCAAAAATGTAGAAAATAGCACCGAGCTCAGAAAAATACGACAAATGTCCGCTGGAACCATGAGATCGCCATCTTCAACTGAAAAAAGAGAAGACAAAATTAGGTCAAAAATCATATCATTTAATAAAAAGATTCATATCTCCCAGAAAATGTTGAAAAAAAGCCCAAAGCTACAAAAAATCCGCAAAAATGTTCGTTGGAACCTAGAGATCGCCATCTTCAACTGAAAAATATGAGAAGAAAAAATTAGGATATAAAAGTCTTATCATTTAATAAAGAGATCCTTAACTTAAATAAAATATTAAAAAAACCTGAACTCAGAAAAATCCGCAAAAATGTTCATTGGAATTGGGAGATCGCCATCTTCAACTAAAAAAATAAGAGAAGAAAGAATTAGGATATAAAAATCATATCTTTTAATATAAAGATTCTTATCTTCCAGAAAGTGTAGAAAATAGCCTCGAGCTAAGAAAAATCCGTAAAAATGTCCGTGGGATCCGAGAGATCGCCATCTTCAATTGAAAAATAAGAGAAGACAAAATTAGGCCAACATATCTTATCATTTAACAAAATTATACTTATCTTCCAATAATGTGGAAAATAGAACAGAGGTCAGAAAAATCTGCAAAAATTTCCATTGGAAGCGAGAGATCGCCATTTTCAACAAGAATATAAGAGAAGATAAAATTAGGCTTAAAATTATGTCATTTAATAGAAAGATCGTCATCTTCAACTGGAAAATAAGAGAAGACAAATTTAGGCTATAAAAATCTTATCAATTAATATATATATATTTCTTAAAATGTAGAAAATAGCACTAAGCTCAGAAAATGATATATAAAAATCTTATCAGTTGAAGATGGCGATATCCCAGTAACAACGGACATTTTTATAGATGAAGATGGTAATTTCCCGGTTTCGAATTTTGTCTTCTCATATATAATTTCCTGGGTTCAACGGACATTTTTGGCCTAATTTTTTCTTCTCTGATATCATTTAATAAAACGATCCATACCTTCCAGAATATGTTAAAAATAGTTCAAATTTTTGAAAAATCTGCAAAAATGTCTGTTGGAACCAGTACATCGCCATCTCCAACTGAATTTTAAGAGAAGAAAAAATAAGGCCAAAAAAATCAAATCATTTAATAAAAAGATCGCCATCATCAACCGAAAAAAGAGAAGACAAAATAATGCAACAAAATCATGTCAATTATTATAAAGATCCTTATATCTTCATGAAAATATAGAAAATAGCCATGAGCTCAAAAAAATCCGCTATAATTTCGTCGGGTGATCGTCATCTTCAACTGAAAAATAAGAGAAGACAAAATTTGGCTATAAAAATCATATCATTTAATCTAAAGATCCATATCTTACAGAAAATGTAGAAAATAATCCCGAATTAATAGAAATCTGCAAAATGTCAGTTGGAACCGGGAGATAGCCATCTTCATCTAAAAACTAAGAGAAGACAAAATTAGGCCAAAAAATCATATCATTTAATAAAATGATCCATATCTTCCAGAAAATTCAGAAAATAGCCTCGAGCACAGAAAAATCTGTGAAAATGTCCGTTGGAATAGAGTGATCGATATCTTCAATTGAAAAATAAAAGAAGACAAAATTAGGCAAAAAATTATATCTTTTAACTAAAAGGTGAATATCTTCCCGAAAATTACGGGAAATAGCTCCGAGCTAAGTAAAATCTGTAAAATAGTCTGTTTGAACCGGGAGATCACCATCTTCAGCTGAAAAATAAGAGAAGAAAAAATTAGGCTAGAAAAATCCCATCTTTTAATTTAAAGATACATATCTTACGAAAATTATAGAAAATAGCCAGTAGATAAGAAAAAACCGCAAAAAAATGTCTGTTGGAACTAGGAGATCGCCATCTTAATCTGAAAAATAAGAGAAGACAAAATTAGACTTAAAACCAAATTATATAATGAAAAGATCCATATCTTCAGAAAATGTAGAAAATAGCCTCTAGGTCAAAAAAATCCGCAAAAATATCCGTAGGAATTGAGAGAACACCATCTTCAATGGAAACATAAGAGAAGACAAAATTAGGCCAAAAATCATATCATTTAATAAAATGATCCATATCTTCCATAAAATGAAGAAAAATTTCTCCAAACTTAGAAAATCTGTAAAAATGTCAGTTGGAACCAAGAGATCGCTATCTTCATCTAAAAATAAGAGAAGACAAAATTAGGCCGATAAATTATATCATTTATCTGAAAAATAAGAGAAGAAAAATTAGGCCATCTTCATCTGAAAAATAAGAGAAGACAAAATTATTTTCAGATGAAGATCGACATCTTCATATGAAAAATAAGAGAAGACAAAATTAGGCAGAAAAATTATATTATTTAATAAAAATCCCTAACTTCTCGAAATTGTAGAAAAATAACCCGAGCTCAGAAAAATCAGCAAAAATGTCACTTGGAACCTGGAGATCACCATCTTCAACAAAATATAATAGATGACAAAATTTGGTTATAAAAATCATATCATTTAATATAGAGATTCATATTATACCAAAAATATAGACAATAACACGTAGCTCAAAATAAATTCGCACAAATGTCCATTGGAACAAAGAGATCGCCATCTTCAAAGTAAAAAAGAGAAGACAAAATTAGGCCAAAAACATATCATTTCATAAAAAGATACATATCTTCAAGAAAATGTAGAAAAATAGTCTCAAGCTAAGAACAATCTGCAAAAATGTCTGTTGGAACCGGGAGATGGACATGTTCAACTAAAAAAATAAGACAAGACAATTGTAGGCTATAAAGATCATATTTTTAATAAAAAGTTCAATATCTTCCATAAAATGTAGAAAATAGCACCTAGCTCAAAACATATACAAAAATGTCCGTTGGAACTGAAAAATTGCCATCTTCAACTTAAAAATAAGAGCAGACAAACTTAGAATATAAAAATTATACCATTTAATAAAAAGATACATAACTTTATGAAAATGTAGAAAATAGCCCAGAGCTCAGAAAAATCCGCAAAAAAGTTCATCGGATCCGGGAGATCGCCATCTTCAACTGAAAAAATTATAAAAGAGAAAATTAGGTCAAAAAATCATATCATTTAATAAATAGATCCATTACTTCTCGAAAATGTAGAAAAATAGCCCCGAGCTCAGAAAAATGGGTAAACATGTCCTTTAATAAAAAGATTTCTGACCTGGGGGATCGCAATCTTCAACTGAATAATAAAAGAAGACAAAATTAGAATATAAAAATCATACCATTTAATATAAAGCTTCATATCAAATAGAAAATGCAGAAAATGGCTCGGAGTTCAGAAAAATCTGAAAAAATGTCCGTTGGAACCGGAAAATCGTCATCATCAAATGGACAATAAGAGAAGACACAATTAGGCCAAAAAAATATTTGCATTTAATAAAAAGATAAATATTTGCCATAAAATGAAGAAAAAAAACCGAGCTCAGAAAAATATGCACAAATGTCCGTTGGAACCATGAGATCGCCATCTTCAACTGAAAAAAGGGAAGATAAAATTAGGCCAAAAACATATCATTTAATAAAAAGATTCATATCTGCCTGAAAATGTTGAAAAAAGCCTAAAGCTAAGAAAAATATGCAAAAATATCTGTTGGAACCGGGAATCGCCATCTTCAACTGAAAAATATATGAGAAGACTAAAGGAGGCAATAAAAGTCTTGTCATTTAATAAAGAGATCCATATCTTTAATAAAATATAGAAAATAGCCTGGAGCTCAGAAAAATTCGCAAAAATGTTCGTTGGAACTAGAAGATCGCCATCTTCAACTGAAAAATAAGTGAAGAAAAAATTAGGATATTAAAATCATATCATTTAATTTAAAGATTCTTATCTTCCAGAAAGTGTAGAAAATAGCCCCGAGCTCATAAAAATCCGTAAAAATGTCCGTTGGAACCGGGAGATCGGCATCTTTAATTGAAAAATAAGAGAATAAAAAATTAGGCCAAAATATCATATCATTTAACTAAATGATACATATTTTCCAATAATGTGGAAAATAGACCGGAGGTTAGAAAAATCCGCAAAATATCCGTTGGAACCGAGAGATCACCATTTTCAACTGGAATATAAGAGAAGACAAAATTAAGCTTAAAATAATATCATTTAATTAAAAGATCGCCATCTTCAACTGGAAAATAAGAGAAGACAAATTTAGGCTATAAAAATCTTATCAATTAATAAAAAGATAAATACTTTCTTAAAATGTAGAAAATAGCACCTAGCTCAGAAAATGATATATAAAAATCTTATCTGTTGAAGATGGCGATATCCGGGTTACGAAGAACATTTTTATAGATGAAGATGGTGATTTTTTGGTTCTAAATTTTGTCTTCTCTTATATTTCAGTTGAAGCAGGCGATTTCCTAGGTTCAATGGATATTTTTGGTCTAATTTTGTCTTCTCTGATATCATTTAATAAAACGATTCATATCTTCCAGAATATGTGAAAAACAGTCCGAATTTTAGAAAAAACCGCAAAAATGTGCATTGAAACCGGGAGATACCAATCTTTAACTTAAATATAAGAGAAGACAAAATAAGGCCAATAAATCAAATCATTTAATAAAAAGATTGTCATAATCAATGGAAAAATAAGGGAAGACAAAATTAGACAACAAAAATCATGTCAATTAATATAAAGATCCTTATCTTCAAGAAAATATAGAAAATAGCCCTAAGCTCAGAAAAATCCGCAAAGTTTATCGGGAGATCATCATCTTCAACTGAAAAATAAGAGAAGTCAAATTTTGGCTGTAAAAATCATATCATTTATGTTGGGGATGTATGCCCTCAGATCATTTGTATCTGATGCAAATGATATTTTAAGCTTAGATGGGACTATTTTGCATGTGATTTAAAAGGAGTTAAATATGTCTTCAACGTTTAAGACCATATTTAATAAAATAAACGCGTTAAAAAGGTTACCTGGATGACGGGATCGTCCCGCTCTAAACATAGGTTTAAACTGCGTCAAAAACGGAGTCCAAATGCACAAGTTAGAGCCAAAACAAGTCAGCCCAAACTGTTGGGCTGAATCCAGCGAAAATGGAGGCCCACAAAGCCCGAATTTTTCTTGTTAGGGTTTTTGAAACCTGGAATTTTTTACGGCTAGATTTTCCATCTTTGAATGGGTTTTGGCTAACTTTAAGACGACGTTTGAGGGGTCAAACGACGTCAGATTGACTCGCCGTTTTTTCCTACGCATTCACCGTTCAACCCTCTTCGATTTGATAGGTTGTATTAAGATTGAAGCTCAACGGTGAGGGAGTTAAAATTAATGGAAGTTTGGCCTTTATGAAAGGCAAACAAACTTGAATTATTAAACTCTAAAAACATAGTACCACATCGGAAGTGGAGTAAGAGGGATGTGGCAGCTGCCTATATAAATAGGGGCCCACCCCTCCTTTAAACTGGTCCCAAGCTCTAGATCTAAGCGGCATCCAAAAATATTGGAGCACGATCGGATATAGGCTTAAATTAAATATTCTCTTCCCCCTATAATTTTTTCCTTACTCCTGAAGGGCTCTAGCAAAGACATGAAGGGGTTCGTATCCGATCCGAAATCTTGGCGAAGGTTCACACTCGGATGAAACTTTCTTCAGCGCGTAGTTGACTCAACGACAAGAGGATTGCTTGCCTCGAGATGCAGAGTGGTTCGAGGAGCGGTTCGACAGGGGACGGGGAGCGGCTTAGAAGACTGTGCAGTACACCTTGCCTGTACCAATGCAAGGTTCAGGTATGTAAATTTAATTAGCATTCATTTAATTTAATCGTAGTAGCTTAGCTCCCTCTTGGGATGGTCAGGTAGAGATCCTGGCTAAGGGTCTTGAGCCTTAGGGCCTCGTTAAATATTTTAATGTATCTATTTTTTCCCGCTACATTCTTTTACGTATGTGGTCCATCCGACTTAAGACGTGCACAGAATGTGCCGGAAGGGTCCATCAAAATCCTACAATGGTATCGGAGCTTACTCTGTATCTTGATCTAAGAACTGCGATTTTATTAATCGAAGAATACTTTTTAAATGCCTTTTAAAATGCTTTAAATTTATGTAATAATTTTAAAGTGATTTTAAATGCTTTAAAATTTTATGCGATAAAAATTTTAGTAGCAAGCAAATTTTATGATGGTTTTAAAACAAGTTATATATATATATATATATATATATATATATATATATATATATATTATATATATATATTATGTGATAAAAATAAAATGTTATAAAATCATAATTTTAAATTCAAGTGTTAAATTTAAGAATGCATGTTTATTGTTTATTAGATAAACCTTTTTCTGTTTAATTGTTAAATAGTTGGACACTCATTTTATGCGTTAAAATTAGTGTAGTTTATGCTTAATAGCTATGTTATTCTTGTCCCTTATTTGATAACACAAGACAACCCCTTTAGATTAGCCATTAAGAACACGTTAAAATTTATGAAATAATTTTAATGACATGATATGTTTTAATAAATCATTAACAACCTTTTGAGACCTAATTCCTGATTAGGATAGTCCCTTTAACGACGATTACTATTTTAATGTTATTATAATAATTCTCATTAAAAGACTACGCTTAAAGCATTGTAAATGAATTTATTAAAATCCTAGTAAAGATTAGGATAGCACGTGAACCTTATAGTTGATAAGGACTTAATAAAAGTTACTAACAAATCCTAAAATTTTGAATTTTAAGGATTCAACTAGTTAATAGGATTAATTAGTTGTTAATAAAAGCCTTTTAGTCTATGGCATGCATATAAAAATGATAAGCTTCATTCAATGGACCATGATCGGGTCAATGTGCTTGGCTCTAAGGGATAAGTGATCCTGGCTTAGTCAATTCCTTGGTCGTGTTCTGCTGGACCGCAATGACGTGAATCATGATTATATGACACCCTGGACTATATCTAAGTCAAATACGTTAATAATCTTCTTCAAGATTAGCCGTAGCCCTCCTTGTTTTAGGGGTTGGCAACTATAGGACTCGTGTTCCAGTTGTTAAGCTACACTCAAGCTGTGACATGGCAACCTTGTAGAAACCAACTTCTTAAATACATATGATGTAATCATGATTTGACCCAAACCGTCGTGTCGTGAATACACCGAGCGCCAGCATAAGTTAATCTAATGATGTAGTCTAGACTTGACCCAAACCGTCGTGTCGTGAATACACCAAGCACCGGTGTAAGTTAAGTTAGATAAGAAACAAGGGCCCGACTACACTAGTCATTGTAATTTGGATGAGCACACTTAGATCACAAATGGCTAGGGGTTAAAACCGATAAGAGAGTCATATCTGATATGATTGATGAAGAGTCATCTATCGATTGAAGAGTCAAGCAATTTGTTGAGCTACACTCAAGGTTGTTAGGCTCAGGGTGATTTGATCTCTTATCCATTAATTTAATCTGATTAAATCATTCATTATTAAGGCGTAGAATGATCGCAAAATTAGTGGGAGGATATAGATAGATAAAAGCCATTCTATCTATATTTAAAAACTTGAACATATGCTGAACTAGGGTAAGTTCTAAGTTTACCGATGGAATCAAAATATAATATTCTAACAGAATAAGTTAAATGATCAAATAGGTTGGTTAATTGAATATCAAATTAAATTCTAATTGATAGACTAAAATTTATTCTCATTGACATTAAAATGACCTTCTTAAGGACAGACTTAAGGAATATGATTTCATTAAGTTCTGAGTCCAACAAAATAAATGCACGCTATATGTCACTCGCCTTTATATGGGGCAACTCGAACATATTGATGTTCAATGCACGTTTCTCCATACAATTTGTTGTACGACACTCAAGGTTGTATAGAAAGCAAGTTCGATCCGTAAGGTTCGAAAATTCGATCAAACTTGTTTGAATCGAATATGAGTGCATGTGCGGTGCAAGAACATTTATCCCAACCGGATCTTGAGACAAGCAACTTATTGAGATACACTCAAGGTTGCAAAGCTCAGGCGTTTGGATACGTTAGGTGCTTGCACAGCTAAAATTTTGTTGAGACGTTTAATATCTAAATGAGATTTAGAAAAGGAAGAAAGCACTAAGGAAACGTCAAATTGAGAAAGATAATTTTATTTATCATTAGTAAATGCATAAGTAGGAGGGACTGAAAATGTGACATATTTGATGTCACGATTTCAGAATAATTGTTATACAAAATGACGTCTAACACATTTTTCATGAATGTCGTCATCTTGATTCTGAAGCAATGTTTTGTGTTAGTAATTTGTAATAACTATTATATATTAAATGTTAATATATGAATACGCAAGATAGTAATATACCTATATGGAAAAATAGACTAGGCCGTACCAAAGAGACTAAGCTTCACAAATCACATAAAGAGGGGTCTGACCTCTCGTATTATGAAGTCTACGTATACTTGTGAACCTTATTCTCAAAGGTATGATGGCCGAAAATCCTTCGGTAAGACAGTGGGAGAATGAGTTGTTGAACTCACAGTCTTGTACATGCTGATGTAACCGGACCCAAGCCTAAGTTAGCCAGGATAAGTTGTTCTTATTATTATTACGACACGTGTTCTTGATGAAACACAAGTCTGATAAAATAGAGAACAAAATGACAGAAGTATTTGAACTGATTCGATTAGATCGAAAAGTCGAATACTTAACTGTATAAATCTTGCATAAATTAAAAAGAAAATGTGTTTTTCTCTCAGGTCAAGTCTCTTAACAACATCAGTGTGTTTATGAGCATGATTTGCACTTTGTTAGACATAGTGCGGTGCATGCCTTGTGACTCTGAGTTATAGTCCTCCCTTTGGGTTAAAGTCCAGATAAAAATGCCTAGGTTTTAATAAGGTTCTATGAGAACATTATCAATAAGATATTCATTAAATCAATCGTAAGAAAGTTGTAGAATTACTCGAGTCTCGTAAGACGAAGAGTCGAGTTAGACATCATAGTAAATGATGGCTTAGTCAACTTCCAGGTTGAAATTTGGAGTAGTGACTCCGATTAATAACTTGATGCAATCAGAAATGGTCCGAGCACGTGAATAAAGTACATACGTTAAGTTTATGTGCCCAAAGAAATTGTTTCTTAATGTCTGCAAGTAAATCTTCGAGTTTAGAAGATTGGTGCAGAAAGAAAGTAGTGAAGTACAGCTAACGTTGGTTGAGAACGTTTTCATCCTAATTCCTATAAACGGATTATGATGAAACTGTCTCACCAGCAAATGCGTACAGATCTACTCAGACCGAACTCGATGTGAATGCTCATGATAACCATGACTGGAGCATTCATTTATAGTTCATTTTTCTAAATATGATTTAGAAGAACAAACATATATGAATTAGCCAGAGAGGTTTCAAGGTCAGTGGGACCGAATAGAACACATGCGAGGCATCAAGGGGATGGAACATATTTTGATAAAGTGGTCAAAAGAGTTTGACACTTTTAAATATGAACCGTCTAAAATGACCAATAACTTATTAAAAATTATTGTCGTAAGGTACGATGAGCTGGATGAGATCCAGGAAAATTAAATGGATTCCGAAGGACCAAAGTAAATTATTTGGATGAGATTCAAATGAATGGTCTAAGATAAACATAGAAAAACCCCTTAATTCTATACAGTAGACGGTTTAGCAGATCCACTCACAAAGGCTCTACCAAATGAAGTCTGAAAGACTTATGTGTAAATGCGGTATGAGATACCAGGATAAATGGGCCTGAGTGCAGGTAGGAGATGTAGCGAGATAGGTATGCCCTCGAGGCAATTATATTTGTGTAATTGTACAAACATCTTGTTCGAAATAATAGTAAGTTGTTTGGTATAAATTTATCTAAGGTAATCATAATGTAGTTATCATTAGATATTAACTTCGGTAAAGTCCTGAGACTTAATGCAAGGTCAAACATGTATCGAGATGAGTATCTCGATCATGGAGAAATGTTTGACCGTTATAGCATAAGTCTAAAAGGGTTTGTGGTCGTAGATGTTTCGAGAAAAGGATATCAAAATATCAGATAGACCATTATGTCTTAGTCTTCACCATATAGCGGTGATGATGATCTCATGATCGTTTGACTTGGCAAAGTCTAAGACGAGACATATGTGCTCATTGGAGAATGAGTTCACTGAACGACCCATCAAGAGTTGTCATATGGCTATGATTGACCAATCTGTCAATGACAAAATCTTAGTGATGATAGGCCATTTGGTCTTATGACTTAAGGTCATTGTACGAACCTGTGCGTGAACGATGTTACTTAGATCACTGACCTAGCTTTGAGGCTAGGCCTGTCGAAAGGTCTTTGGTTGGGTGACATTTGAAGGGTACGAGGAGAGTAATGACCAAGAGAGGATTCGTCTCTCCCGGTCAATGGGAGTTAGTGTCGTAGAGTTAGTTCGTTCTTTAGTGAAATATCTGGCCAGAGTATGTTGGAAGAAGTCTAACATTATTTGACTAAAGATCAATGGAGACTAACCAGATTCGAGCTATTGGGGTTGCCAATTTGACCGTACCCTAGGCTTGAACTAAACGACATAGTTTAGACGAAGAGACTGAAACTGCAGAATTTATCACGGACACAGTTAGAGTGGTACCGACAATACTCATATCGATGAGTTAACCACATAAGTATGATACTGAAATAGGAACGACAACTGCTGCTCGTGGTCACTGCTGTCTGCGGCTTCGAGCCCTACCTGCACTAGGGTCATGTTGTAGAGTCTCACACAGAGTGCGACCTTCATCTAGTAATAGGTAGAAACATTAGGGAGAATATGCATTTGATGCAAGGGATAGAACACTGCAAAGAGTTTGCAGTTATCTTCTGCATTCGGGATAAATGATCATGAGTTCAAGTGGGAGATGTTGGAGGATGTATGCCCTCAGATCGTTTGTATCTGATGCAAATGATATTTTAAGCTTAGATATGGGACTATTTTGCATGTGATGCAAAAGGAGTTAAAATGTGTCTTAAATCGTCCCGCTCTAAACGCAGGTTTAAACCGTGTCAAAAACGGAGTCCAAATGCACAAGTTAGAGCCAAAACAAGTCAGCCCAAACTGTTGGGCTGAACCCAGCGAAAATGGAGGCCCACCAAGCCCGAATTTTCTGGTTAGAGTTTTTGAAACCCGGGATTTTTTTGACGGCTGGATTTTCCATCTTTGAATAGTTTTTGGCTAACTTTGAGACGACGTTTGAGGGGTCAAACACGTCGGATTGACTCGCCGTTTTTTCTTATGCGTTTATCGTTCAACCGTCTTCGATTTGATAGGTTGTATCAAGATTGAAGCTCAACGGTGAGGGAGTTAAAATTCATGGAAGTTTGGCCTTTATGAAAGGCAAACTAACTTGAATTATTAAACTCTAAAAACATAATCCCACATCGAAATTGGAGTACAGGGGAGGTGTCAGCCGCCTATATAAATAGGGGCCTACCCCCTCCTCTAAACTGGTCCCAAGCTCTAGATCTGAGCGGCTCCCAAAAATATTGGAGCACGATCGGATCTAGGCTTAAATTAAATATTCTCTTTTCCCTATAATTTTTGCCTTATTCCTGAAGGGCTCTAGCAAAGACACAAAGAGGTTCGGATCCGATCCGAAATCTTGGCGAAGGTTCACACTCGGGTGAAACTTTCTTCGGCGCGTGGTTGACTCGGTAAAGAGGATTGATTGCCTCGAGACGCGGAGTGGTTCGAGGAGCGGTTCGATAGGGGACATGGAGCGGCTCGGAAGACGGTACGGTACACCTTGCCTGTACCAAGGCAAGGTTTCAGGTATGTAAATTTAATTAGCGTTCTTTTAATTTAATCGTAGTAGCTTAGCTCCCTCTTGGGATGGTCAAACACATCCCAAGTTGGCATAGATCCTGGCTAAGGATCTTGAACCTTAGGGCCTTGTTAAATAGTTTAACGAATTGATTTTTTCGTTGTATTCTTTTGTGTCTGTGGTCCATCCGACTTAGGACGTCACAGAATATGTCCTAAGGGTCCATCAAAACCCTACAATCTAGTCTAATGATCCATATCTCACAGAAAATGTAGAAAAACCCAGAGCTATGAAAATCTGCAAAATGTCCGTTAGAACCAGGAGATCACCATCTTCATCTGAAAGATAAGAGAAGAAAAAATTAGACCAAAAAATCATATCATTTAATAAAATATCCATATCTTCCAGAAAATACAGAAAATACCCCCGAGCTCAGAAAAATCTGCGAAAATGTTTGTTGGAACAGAGAGATCGATATCCTTAATTGAAAAATAAAAGAAGAAAAAATTAGGCAAAAAATTATATCATTTAACTAAAAGACGCATCTCTTCCAAAAAATACAGAAAGTAGCTCTGAGCTAAGTAAAATCTGCAAAAATATCTGTTTGAACCGAGAGATCACCATCTTCAACTGAAAAATAAGCGCAGTCAAAATTAGGCTAGAAAAATCATATCTTTTAATTTAAAGATACATATCTTACAGAAAATTTAGAAAATAGCCAGTAGCTAAGAAAAAACTGCATCATTGTCTGTTGGAACCGGGAGATCGACATCTTAATCTAAAAAAGAGAAGACAAAATTCGGCTTAAAATCTAAATTATATAATAAAAAGCTACATATCTTCAAGAAAAGGTCGAAAGTAGCCTGTACATCAAAAAAATCCGCAAAATATCCGTAGGAACCGAAAGAACGCTATCTTCGACGGATAAAAAATAAGAGAAGACAAAATTAGGCCAAAAATCATATTATTTATAACATGATCCATATCTTTCATAAAATGTAGAGAAGAAAAAATATAGAAACACAAATCAAATCAATTAATAAAAATATCGCCATAATCATCCGAAAAATAAGAGAAGACAAATTTTGGCAACAAAAATCATATGAATTAATATAAAGATCTTTATCTTCAAGAAAATATAGAAAATAGCACTGAGCTCAGAAAAATCCACAAAAATTTTCGCAGAAAGATCGTCTTCTTCAACTGAAAAATAAGAGAAGACAAAATTTGGCTATAAAAATTATATCATTTAGTCTAAAGATCCATTTCTAACAAAAACATAGAAAATGAAACAGAGCTAAGAAAAATCCACAAAATGTCCGTTGGAACCGGAAGATCGCCATCTTCATCTGAAAAATAAGAGAAGACAAAATTAAGCCAAAAAATCTTATCATTTAATAAAATGATCCATATCTTCCAGAAAATACAGAAAATAGCCCCGAGCTCAGAAAAATCCACGAAAATGTCAGTTGGAACAGACAGATCGATATCTTCAATTTAAAAATAAGAGAAGACAAAATTAGGCAAAAAATTATATATTTTAACTAAAATATGCATATCTTCCAGAAAATATAGAAAATAGCTTCGAGCTTAGTAAAATCTGCAAAAAATGTCTGTTTGAACCAGGAGATCACCATCTTCAACTGAAAAATAAGAGAAGACAAATTTTGGCTAGAAACATCATTTCTTTTATTTTAACGATACATATCTTACAGAAAATTTAGAAAATTGCTAGTAGCGAAGAAAAAAAACCCAAAAATGTTCGTTGGAACAGGGAGATCCCATAGAAATCTGAAAAATAAGAGAAGACAAAATTAGGCTTAAAACCAAATTATATACTAAAAATATCTATAAAATCTATAAAATGTAGAAAATAGCCTCTACGTTAAAAAATCCATAAAGTATGCGTAGGAACTGAGAGAACGCCATCTTCACCAAAAAAGGAGAAGACAAAATTAGGCCAAAAAATCATATCATTTAATAAAATGATCCATGTCTTCCATAAAATGTAAAAAAATTGCTTCGAACTTAGAAAATCTGCAAAAAATGTCAGTTGGAACCCGGAGATCGACATCTTCATCTGAAAAATATGAGAAAACAAAATTAGGCCAAAAAATCATATCATTTAATTCAAAGATCCATAACTTCTCAAAAATATCGAAAAAAAATCCTCGAGCTCAGAAAAATCTGCAAAAATGTCACTTGGAACCAGGAGATCGCCATCTTCAACTAAAAAAACAAGAGATGTCAAAATTAGGTTATAAAAATCAAATCATTTAATACAGAGATTATATTAATCAAAAATATAGAAAATAACATGTAGCTCAAAATAAATCCGCACAAATGTCCATTGGAACAAGGAGATCGCCATATTCAAAGTAAAAAAAGAGAAGACAAAATTAGGCCAAAAAATCAGATCATTTCATAAAAAGATACACATATTCAAGAGAACGTAGAAAAATAGTCTCAAGCTAAGAAAAATCTGCAAAAATGTTCGTTAGGAGATCGACATCTTCAACTAAAAAAATAAGAGAAGATAAATGTAGCCTGTAAAAATCAAATTATTTAATAAAAAGTTCTATACGTTCCATAAAATGTAGAAGATAGCACCTAGCTCAAAAAATACGCAAAAATGTCCGTTGGAACCTGGACATCGCCATCTTCAACTGAAAAATAAGAGAATACAAACTTAGACTATAAAAATTATATCATTTAATAAAAAGATACATAACTTTTCGAAAATGTAGAAGATAGCACTGAGCTCAGAAAAATTCGCAAAAATGTTCGTTGGAACCGGGAGATCGCCATCTTCAACTGAAAAAATAATAGAAGAAAAAATTAGGTCAAAATCATATCATTTAATAAATAGATCCATAACTTTCTGAAAATATAGAAAAATAGCGCTGAGCTCAGAAAAATCGGTAAAAATTTCCTTTAGAACCGGGGGATCGCCATCTTCAATTGAATAATATGAGGAGACAAAATTGGATATAAAAATCATATCGTTTAATATAAAGATAATCAAACAGATAATGCAGAAAATGGCTCGGAGTTCAGAAAAATCTGAAAAAATGTCTGTTGGAACTGGGAAATCGCCATCATCAACTGGAAAAATAAGAGAAGACAAAATAATGCCAAAAAATAAATTCATTTAATAAAAAGATACATATCTGCCACAAGATGTAGAAAATAGCACCGTGCTCAGAAAAATACACACAAATGTCCATTAGAACTGTGAGATCATCATCTTCAACTGAAAAAGAGAAGGCGAAATTAGGCAAAACAATAATATCTTTTAATAAAAGATTCATATCTTCCAAAAAATGATGGAAAAAAGCCAAACGCTAAGAAAAATCCGCAAAAATGTATGTTGGAACCTGGAGATCGTCATCTTCAACTGAAAAATATGAGAAGCCAAAATTACGCTATAAAAGTTTTGTCATTTAATAAAGAGATCTATTTTTTAATAAAGTGTAGAAAATAGCCTAGAGCTCAGGAAAAATCCACAAAAATGTTCGTTGGAACTGGGAGATCGCCATCTTCAACTGAAAAATAAGAGAAGAAAAAATTAGGATATAAAAATCATTTCATCTAAAATAAAGATTCTTATCTTCAAGAAAGTGTCTACAATAGCCCTGAGCTCAGAAAAATATGTAAAAATGTCCCCTGGAACCAGGAGATCGCCATCATCAACTGAAAAGTAAAAGAAGTCAAAATTAGGCCAAAATATCATATCATTTAACAAAATGATTCATATCTTTCCACAATGTGGAAAATAGCCCGGTGGTCAGAAAAATCCGCAAAAATGTCTGTTAGAACCGAGAGATCGCCATTTTCAATTAGAATATAAGAGAAGACAAAATTAGGCTTAAAAATCATATCATTTAATAAAAAGATCGCCATCTCAACTAGAAAATAATAGAAGACAA